>APFE031701504.1:113374-212499 GCA_000404065.3 Pinus taeda | reverse complement strand
AAATATATTTTTAAATACATAAATACATTTAATGTCTAGTGATATTTGAAATAGAATTAAATTGGTTATATTTTAGTTAAATTAGTTAAATTGTTTAAATTGCTTAAAATCATCTTCTCTACTCAAATTTTGAAAATTCAAAATCTTCAACTTCTAATTCCATAAAAAATACCCAATAGCGTTAAACTTCTTATCCACTCCAATTTTGAAAATTCAAAATCCTCAACTTGAAAACTACCAAATAACGTTAGAGGTCGTTATACAACAAGAATAGACTTTAGATACCCAAAATTTTACAGTATATTTAGTTAATTACTTAAACTTTAGATACCGAAAATTCTAAGAACGCTATATTTAGTTAATTACTTAAACTTTATTTGGATGAGTATTGGATATATTACTAAGTCGTTGGCAGGTTCCTTAGTTATGAAGTTCCTTATATAAAAGGGTTGTCAACCTTAAAATCTTCTTAAAACAATTGCAAGAACATCATGCAACAAATTGGAGAGAAATGGAAGAAAATGTTTTTGAAATTTTGATTCATATATAAATCTAATACCTTAAAAACCATTTATCTATTCCAATTTTGAAAATTCAAAATCCTCAACTTGCAAAAACTACCAAATAACATAAAACCATAAAATACATAATAGATTAGAATACAAAAAATAAAATACACATTTTTTTCTTGAATTTGAGGGTGTATCACGCTACCAACCTAAGTTTGAGCTGTTCCCCAAGCTGGTTGGAAGAAATCACACCTTAATTTACTTCAAAATTTCCTCAGGGGTTCCCTAATCTGGTTGGAAGAGAAAGAGTACATACCTCATAGGCTGATACCAAAGCATGCCATATTCAAAGGCTAAAAAATTCAACAAAAATTCAACAATGCAGTAGGGTAAAAACAAATTAAACAGTGCAGTAGGCTAACAAATTCAACAATGGAATAGGGTAAAAACAAATTCAATAGTGCAGTAGTGTAAATTAAAAGGAAAGAGCAATGACAGAGGAAAATGTAAGACCATAAAAAAAAAAAAAAAAAAAAAAAAAAAAAAAAATCATCAAACCACATATGGTTAGATGCCAATGGAAAAAGTGGTAAATTCGAAAGTTGTTTTGCAAGAGAGTCAATTCCAATGCTAGTAAATAGGTCATTAAATTTTGTCATCAATATTCATATGGCCGATAGACCACGGTTACACCCATAATGTCCCATTAATTCTCAACAACCAGATCTTGAAAAATTACATGACGCTAGCCATAGCCCTGCCATAGCCCTGTAGTATGTATGTAGTATGTATGTACAAATCAATCTGATTAGATCATCGATGATTAGTTTTTTGTAAACTCAACATTAGTTATAATAAATAATTTTAAGGATTCGTAAATTCCGATACAATAGATTTTTACAGTTTGGATTTTTAATTAAATGTTAGATTTGACAAGCAAAAATTTCTCCAACCATAAAGTACATGTTGAAACTTAAAATATGTCATGTAGGATGCCAATTTCTAGGCCTTCTCCCAATTCCAATCTTCATTTACATTTTAAAACAAGTTGTATATTTTCACTTTTCATAGGGAGGAGGGAAAACGAGTAGATATTTTCACTTTTCTTAGGGTGGGAGGGAAAACGAGATTGAAGAGAGTTGTGAATTAAATTTTCACTTTTCATAAGGCTTAGGGAAAATGAGTAGCATATTTTCACTTTTCATAAGGCGGGAGGGAAAACGAGATTGAGGAGAGTTGTGCATTAAGGTTTTACAAGTAGCAGATTGATATCGAACCCCACCACTGGATCTTCAATCCATTAATGGTGCCTAGGTATGTTTCATTTTTAACCTCGTTGCATTTCCACCCCACTTTTATTCTTCTTCCAAATAGGCAGGAGTACACATACCTCAAATCTTTGGTTCAAAATTCACTAATCTTTTCATCCTTTCTTTTAAGTTTATGAGTAGCATATTTTCACTTTTCGCAGGGCAGGAGGGAAAACGAGATTGAAGAGAGTTGTGAATTAAGGTTTTACCAGTAGTAGACTGATATGAAACCCCACCATTAGATCTTCAATCCATTAATGGCACCCATGTATGTTTCATTTCTAACCTCACTCAATTTCCACCCCACTTTTAGTCTTCTTCCACACAGGGAGTAGTACACACACCTCAGATCTCTAGTTCAAAATTCACTATTTTTTTAATCCTTTCTTCTAAGTTTATGCTTTAATCTTTGTGCCACAATTTGTTAGTGTTTGTAGGGATGGCATTGGCATTTCATGAATTTGGGAAGCCATTTATTATAATTAAAAAGTAGGGACAAAAGACCCAAATGAGAGGCTTAGATGTTCAGAATTCTGACACTGTGCGGTGATGTCATCATCAATAAGCTCCTATTTTTTTATTCATTGTCTATTTTTGGATCAGTGAAACCACCTTTAAATTATTAAAATTATTAGAATTTGATGTGACCAGCCCCTCTTTACACTCAGCAACCTTAATGAATGGATATAAATTAATTGAAATGATTACAGGTTTGATTAACTGTGTGATTAGTTTATTCGACGGTTGATTACAATGATTAAATAGATATTTTCGCTCCTGGTATTTATGGCTTGTACCAGCATTGTTAGATGTTGGACATGTGTCCAATCCTCGGTAATATTACTCCTGCCTTGGTAAATTATCCGCAAACCCTATACTCCTAGTCATTTTCTCATCATTCTGTTGGAGATCAAGGGTTTCACTGTGTGATCCTTTTGGTGTGAGTTCACTGTATGATTATGCTACTTTTGTTGCTTTGGTTTAGTTTCGACCTGGAGATCTATTCGGCTTCAATATTTGGTAAGATACACTTGTTTGATGCTAGTTTTCTCTTGTTCTTCTACCTCAATGCTTGATATACTCTGTTATTTTATGGAAACTCGCTTGTCTGTAAGGATTGTGAATTTCTCTGTGTGTATAGCCTCAGTTGGTTGTTTCGCTGAACTATAACAACTGTTTCTTTCTTAGTTCCTTCAAACCAACCGTTCTCAAAGTTCACTAGTTGGGTTGCTCTACTTCATGGATAGGTTGTGGTCTCAAGGGTCTTTAGCTTTAGTTTCTTCTATACCTGAAAAAGGTAAGCTACCATTCTATGCCTTCATTGCTCTCCTCCTTTCACGCAATTTTCAGATTCATTCGCTCCTTTGTGAGCAGAGGGACCCTTGGGTGACTGCAACCTCGGTGCTCTGTCTCTGTACTAGTAAGCCCAAACCCTATGTTTCCATTATTTTGTTCCTCGATTCTTCTTTTTCTATCACGTAATGCTCACAATTTGTTTTTGGTTATTTTGTTGCAGGTGGGTTCGTCTTGGAGGTCTCGACTTCAGCAATGAGGCATGCTGGCTAGACCCAGGTAGGGTCACTCCTTGTTCATCTTGTTTTATTTTCTTGTCTCTGTCACTGGCTTAGAGTATGGTTAGGTTAGTCTTTTGGGCATGGAGACTTTTGTCCATCCGACATAATGTAGCTAAGTCCTTAGACTTGTATTATTACAGTTCTGTGTTATTGGTCTCTGTCCTTGCAGTTCGGAACTTGCGTATTATCTAGGAACTTCTTTCACTCTTTTGATTTAATAATTCTCGGACTATTCAACCATGTCTCTGTACTTTCTTCCATGTCTGTAATTGCAAGATTTTGTTGACTTGTCAGCTTTTATAATTAATACAAATGGAACGATATGTATGCTTGGTAGAATAGACACAAGAAAATTTGCTTTTACTGTAACAAGCAAATCAACAACCTATAGATAGACAACTGTGGGGTGTTAAAATGTAACTTGTGTGCTCATAGAATTCTCTTATTATTTCTCTTTCTAAAAGGTCAAACGTTTAACAATGCATTATGTCTCCTTTTAAATAATTTCCTGGAAACAGTTTCTCTTAACTGCTGTTAGTTACATTTTGATAGTTTATTTTCAATTCTAAAACTATTTATTTCCCTATGCTATGATCTATAAAAGTTAACATGATAAATGAAAATAATTAACTACAACAGTTTGTTTAATTTCTCTGTTATCTTCCTAAATGTTGTTTCTATAACAAAATTAAAATAATACTAAAAGAAACGAAATTAAAGTGTTCACTTGCAATTTTCTCCTCAGTCCTTTCAGAGACCAAATGACCTTCTATCATGATGACTCTCGTCAGCTATATGCTCTTGCATCTGGGTCTCGGGGTAATAAAAATTCATGGCTCTATTCTATGAGCTCCTCCACAAAATAACCTACCTTCGGTATTTGTGCCGTGTCAAGCCACGAACTGTCATCGATAGGACGGTTCTTCCACTAGACAAGGTACCGTAGATACTCCTTCCTGTGAGTTCATTTGGCCTCCTATGTTTCGAGAATCTTCTCGATCTCATGGGGTTAAGCTAAAGGCATTTGCCTCATCCAAGAACCACCTTCAACTTGGGTGTCCTGTTCTGGCTGTACGACACTGTCATCTTCAGGGTCGACAGTATATGGGAACAGCTTCGCCACATTGAAAATAGGTGATATCCCTATATCTGGTGGCAGCTATATTTCATAAGTGTTAGCTCAGAATTCACACAGAATTTTATAGGGACCAATATTCTTAAATTTCAGCTTGTTATATGTGCCCTTAGGAAACTGTTCTTTGCATAAGTGTGCAAGGAATTCATACCCTACATTGAATTGCACTTCTCGTCGCTTTAAACCTACCTTATGTTTGTATTTCTGAATGTTGTCCTACAACTTTGATTTCACTTGCTCGTGTAGATCATTCATCGCTTTGGTGAAATCTTCCCCATCAACACTTCTCTTCTCCAATTTTCCCAGATCCATTAACTCATGTACTCCACGAGGATGCATGCCATACACGATCTGAAATGGACTGTGTCTGGTGCTACAGTTCAGTGAATCATTATAAGCGAATTCTGCTTGAGCAAGTGCATGATCCCATAACCATGAATTTTCTCCAGTCAGGCTCCGTAGCAGGTTTCCCAAACTCTTGTTCACCACTTTCATTTGCCCGTCAGTCTACGAATGATATGCAGAGCCGAATTTCAATTGCGTATCCAACTTCTTCCACACAGTGTACCAAAAGTGTCCCGTGAATTTCACGTCTCTGTCAAAAATAATATATTTGGGTAGGCCGTGTAATCTAACAATCTCAGTGAAAAACAGGTGAGCTACATGAGTGGCATCACTAGTTTTTCAGCAAGGGATGAAATGTGCCATTTTCGAAAACCTTTCTACCACCACCATCACTGATTCGTAACCTCACTATGTTCTAGGCAGTCCTAAGACAAAGTCAATGCCAACTGAGTCCCATGGTCTACTTGGAACAGGCAGTGATGTGTAAAGTTTGATGTTTTGACTGTGTCCTTTCACCAATTGGTAGACTTTACACCTACTCACATATTGTTGCACGTCCCTTCGCATTCTTGGCCAGTAATAAAAGTGTCCAAGATGATCTAAAGTTTTGTCTATACCGAAATTTCCGGCTATACCTCCACTGTGCTTGTCCCGAATAATATTTTCCCTCATTGAATAATCAGGAATACATAATTGTCCCCCTTTAAACAACAACTTCTCCTGTAAATTGTAGTACAACCATGGACTATTGTTTCTCAGTAAGTGATTCTGATAGGCTTCATAAGCCTCTTTGAAAACTGCATTGGTTTGATACAAGTCTTTCAAATTTTTAAAGCCCAGCACTTGTATCGTACTTTCCTGTAAGAGCAAGGCTCTTCCTGTCAACGCATCTACCACCTTGTTGGCCTACCTGCTAATGTGTTTCAACACCAAGGTGAAACTCTACAAATATTTGACCCACTTTGCATGCTTGTGGTTCAGTTTATGCTGTTGTATCACATATTTCAATGCAAAATTATCAGAAAATAAAGAAAATTCACTCCCCAGCAGATAGTGTCTCCAATGCTTCAGTGCTTGGACGACAACATAGAATTCCTTGTCACAGGATGAATAATTTTGTCTTCTCTCGTTCAACTTCTCGTTGAAAAACGCAAAACGTTTGTCTTCTTGGGTGAGTACAGCTCCAATAGTTGCACTGCTTGCATCGTAGTGAACTTGGAAAAGCTTATTAAAATCTGGTAACCTTAAAATTTGCCTTTCTATAATTTTCTTCTTTAGGAGCTGAAATCTTTTCCCTGTTGCCTCGGTCCAACGAAAAGGCTGACTTTCCTTTTTTATAGTGTCCAACATAGGTGTGTATATTTCACTGAAATTTCTTATAAATTTGCGAGAAAAAATTGCCAGCCCATGAAAGTTACGTACTTCAAACAGCCTTTTTGGAGATGGCCAGTTAATGATTGCTGCAATCTTTTCTGGGTCCATCTTCAACTCGTTTTCTGCAATTACAAAGCCCAAATAAACTAGCTCTATTTGTAGGAAAGTACATTTTTTTCAGATTTATCAGCAGCTTATTCTACTGCAATTTCTCCAGCACACTTCAAACATGTCAAAAGTGTTCCTCCTTAGTCTTACTGAAAATTAATATGTCATCAAGATACATTATCACAAAATTTCTGATGAACTCTTTTAGCATTTCGTTCGTCAGTCACATAAAAGTATTAGGGGCATTACTCAAACCAAAAGGCATGACTAGCCACTTGTACAACCCTTCATTGGTCTTGAAGGCTATCTTCCATTCATCTCCTTCCCTGATCTGGATTTGATGATAGCCACTCATTAGATCAATCTTCGTGAAGTATGCTACCCCACTCAAGCATTCCATCATATCATCCATCCGTGGTAGTGGAGATCTGTACCTAATGGTGATTTTATTGATGTCCCTTGAATCCGTGCACATTCACCATTCTCCTCCTTTCTTGGGAGCGAGAACTGTTGGTACTGCACAAGGGCTCAAACTCTCCCTTATCAACCCTTTATCTAGCAACTCCTGCACATGTTTTCTGATATCGTCATTATCTTTGGGGCTCATCTGATATGTTGCCTTATTTGGTAGATTTGCTCCAGGTATAAAGTCGATATGATGACTTATGCTTCTTTTAGGAGGCAACTTGTCTAGCAAATCATCAACTACAATATCACTAAACTCCTGCAGCATTTTCTGAATTTCCAGAGGCAAACTAGACATGTCTGTGTGCAACAACACTATCTTGGCCCTCCTCACAACAGCATAGTTCACTTCACTTTCATGGATCTACTTCAAAAATTGTTTTCCACCCATTAGTAATGCTTTTGTCTCGCTCGCTTCTGCTGTCTCCTCCTCCTTGATGGGCACAAGTGTGTGCTTGATCTCATCTTTAACAAAATTGTAGCAGTTTGTCTTCCCGTCATGTACTACCTTTTGATAATACTACCATGGCCTTCCTAGCAGTATGTGACACACGTCCATTGGCATAATATCACAAATAACTTTGTCTTTGTATCTCCCAATCTGTAACTCAACTTCACATTGTTCGTCAACCAACAGCTAGTTGCCTTTCTATACCCATGACACCTTGTAAGGGGTGGGGTGCTTCAGCTGCTTCAAACCCAACTTCTCTACCATCTCGGTGGTAACCAAATTATCTATACTCCCATTATCGATGATCAACTTGCAGCATTTCCTGTGGGATTTGCAAACTGTCTGTAATAGTTGTAATTCTTTCCTTTGGGTCTGTTTAGTTGTTTCTTTGGCTAGTTTCAACAACACTTTGTTCAAAACTAAGGCTTCCCCTATTTTCGGCACATTCTCTGCTTCTTGGGGTGGTGCTTCCTCTCTGGACAGCTTGTTCCACTTCATGGCATTCAAAAGATCGGTGCCCCCATTTGTGGCACCTATAACATTGATAGTTAGCTCCTCTACCTCGGGCATTCCCTCTTCCTGACTGATATGCCCTGCCATCTCTAGTGTTGTCTCCTTTCTCTACTGTTCCTGAAGCCTTGGAGCTGCTACCCTCTTTGGTATTACTCGCAATTCGTCCTCTTCCATAGGATTGTCCTCATCCTTTGCCGGTTCCCCATCCTCTCTTAGAATTTTGTTTTCTAGTAATCTTTTCCTTAGCCTTCATAGCACTCTGGTAGGCTTCTTCTTTATTTTTTGAGGAAAGAATGTTCATTTCATCCAATATTTCCAATCTCAAACCATTTACGTACCTTGTTGTTTTCTCCAGGGTGTCCTCGGTGTAATTAGCTCTTAAGTTTACCCAGTAGAATTCTTCTGTATACTCTCTCACAGTCATCTCTTTTTGTCTCAAGTTCTGCACTTGTCGATGCAGTGTAATCTAGTAATCCTTAGGCAAAAATCTGCCTTTCAGCTTGGCCACCATCCTTGGCTATTTCTTTATTGGCAACTTGTTCATTCTTCTTCTCTTTGCTTCGACACTGTCCCTCCATAGGGCTACGTGTCCTTTCAGCTTTGTTGCAGTGAACTTGACGTTCGGTCCTCACTGACCTCTTCACATTCAAAATATATGTCCAATTCACTAATCCAGTCCAACAAAACTTCTGTGGACAAGCTGCCATCGTAATTTGGGATCTCCAGTTTGGGCTTGCTGCTAGCCAACAGGACCAACCTCAACAAACTCATTTCCAACACTTCTTCATCAGATCCATTTATTGTAACTATGGCTTCTTCTTCACTATCATCTCCTACCTCTAGATCCCTTCTCCTTCTTGCTTCAACTGCCTAAAAATGAGCAGTAAGGATCCTTATTTCTTCTCTCAGTCCTTCATTTGCTACTCTACGCACACCTCTCCCACGTCCTCATCTTCCTACTTCCATGTCTATCCTGGCACTTTCAGTTTCCTGCTTTGATACCACTTGATGGGTCCAGCTCCTTGTTGCACTCGGCAACCTTAATGAATGGATATAAATTAATTGAAATGATCATAGTTTTGATTAACTGTGTGATTAGTTTATTCGGCGGTTGATTACAATGATTAACTAGATATTTTCGCTCCCAGTATTTATGGCTTGTACCAACGCCGTTAGATGTTTGACATGTGTCCACTCCTCTGTAATCTTACTCCCACCTTGGTAAATGATCTGAAAACACTATTCTCCTGGTCAATTGCTCGTCATTCTATTGGAGGACAAGGGTTTTACTGTGTGGTCCTTCTGGTGCAAGTTCATTGTATGATTATGCTGCTTCTATTGGTTTGGTTCAGTTTCAACCTAGAGATTTATTCAGCTTCACTGTTTGGTAAGATACACTTGTTTGGTGCTAGTTTTCTCTTGTTCTTCTACCTTGGCGCTTGATATAATCTGTTATGTTATGGAAACTCACTTGTTTGTAAGGATTGTGGGTTTCTTTATGTGTATAGCCTCAGTTGGTTGTTTCACTGAACTGTACCAACTGTTCCTTTCTTAGTTCCTTTAAATCAACCATTCTCAAAGTTCATTGGTTGGGTTGCTCTGTTTCATGGATAGGTTGTGGTCTTGGGGGTCTTCATCTACATTTTCTTCCACAACAACAAAATGTAAGCTATCATTCTATGCCCTCATTGTTCTCCTTCTTTTACGTAGTTTTCAGACTCATTCGCTCCTTTGTGAGCAGAGGGACCCTTGGGAGACTGCAACCTCGATGCTCTGTCTCTGCACTGGTAAGCCCAAACCCTTTGTTTCCATTATTTTGTTCCTCGATTCTTCTTTTTCTATCACGTAATGCTCACACATTTTTTTTGGTGTTTTTGTTGCAGGTGGGTTCATCTTGGAGGTCTCGGCTTCAACTGTGCGGCATGCTAGATAGACCCGGGTAGGGTTGCTCCTTAATCGTGTTTTATTTGCTTGTCTGTGTCACTGGTTTAGAGTATGGTTAGGTTAGTCTTTTGGACGTGGAGACTTTTGCTCATTTGGCATAATGTAGCTAAGTCCTTAGACTTGCATTGTTACAATTACATGTTATTTGTCTTTGTCCTTGCAGTTCAGAACTTGTGTATTATCTAGGAACTTCTTTCACTCTTCTGATTTAATAATTCTGGGACTATTCGGCCATGTCTCTGTAGTTTCTTCCGTGTCTATACTTGCAAGATTTTATTGACTTGTCAGCCTGTTTAATTAATACAAATGGAACGCTATGTATGCTTTGTAGAATAGACACAAGAAAATTTGCTTTTACTGTAACAAGCAACTCAACAACCTGTAGATAGAAAATTGTGGGGTGTTAAAATGTAACTTGTGTGCTCAGAGATTTCTATTATTATTTCTCTTTCTAAAAGGTCAACCTCTTACAATGCATTTTGTCTCCTTTTGAATAATTTCCTGGAAACAGTTTCTCTTAACTGCTGTTAGTTACATTTTGATAGTTTATTTTCAGTTCTAAAACTGTTTATTTCCCTACACTATGATCTATAAAAGTTAACATGATAAATGAAAATAATTAACTACAACAGTTTGTTTAATTTCGACTTTTATCTTCCTAAATGTTGTTTCTCTAAGAAATTAAAATAATACTAAAAGAAACGAAATTAAAGTGTTCACTTGCAATTTCCTCCTCAGTCCTCTCAGAGACCAAATGACCTTCTGTCATGATGACCCCTGTCAGCTAGATGCTCCTGCATCAGAATTTATTTTAAAAATTGTATGATTCATAACTAAAAATTACTTAAAATTTCTATAAAGATTGAAATAAACCATTAAATTGTGAAAATTAATAGAATTTACTTTAAAACATATATGATTTATGATTAAAAAGTACTTAAATTTTCTCTAAATACTGAAATAAGCCAATACTCTATGATCTACTCACTCTTTCTCACAAACTTTTAGGCCCACCAAGCTAGATGCTTTACATATGTCGATGCCTTCCTACTAAATCTCTTAAAATTGGTGAATGCATTCAAATGTCATTTGGATCATTGGACGTATAATGTTCATTAACGACATTTCAGCCCCTAGATTTGTATGTTCCATATTCCATAATGTTGGTTCTATTTATAGGTGCATGTAAGTTTTTGTTGTCGGTAGTTCTCCTATTTTATGGGAGATAGATTTTTAGGGCCTCCATGTCAAACATAGATACATGGTATTGTTCCATGCATGTAATATACCCAATAAATTCTATGCACTTTGAGGATGTGGTACTTCATTTTACCACCCAAATTTACATAAAAACTGAACCCAAATTCACACAAATTTACGAAGTAACTAAACTGAATTGGTTTTGTTTTTAACTATTTACTATTCACAGGCATGAAACTATGGATTTATGCAACCTAAATAGACACAACCATTCCATTAATCATGAATCCATAAATCACAAATGTGGCTAACACAAGCAGTTAGAGAAGCAACCTAAAAACTAATTTAGCAATGAAATAAACCATAAAAAGCTATTAATAATTCAATACAATTCATATATACATTTAGGAATACTTATCTATAAGGAATTATTCAACAATTAGTTGAAAAGAGGGAAGTAAGATAACAATCATATAACTGAAGATACAGTTCATATTTTACTTGATCACTCGCTTCATCATTGACATTAGCACTATTTCACTTGATCACACGATCCATTGTTAGTAATATCTTTGTTTGACAATAGACCACACATAAGGGTATGCAGGCATATTGTCTTACTGTCCATAAGCATACGTGAAATATAATCTCTTCATGAGTATAATTGATTGCCTTTACTATATTGGAGCTAAGCGATTGCTAAATTGAAGATTAATTTTTGCAAAGGATAGTGAGTAATTTCACTGCCTATTTTTTTAATAAATCTTCCTCTGATACCTGTCATGAGTATAATTGATGGCCTTTACTATATTGTAGCTAAGAAGTTGCTAAATTGAAGATTAATTTTTGCAAAGGATAGTGAGTAATTTCAATACCTTTTTTTTTATAAATCTTCCTCCCAATCCTGTCCCTGAAAGATAATCTCTTCATGAATATAATTGATGGCCTTTATTATATTGGAGCTAAGCAGTTGCTAAATTGAATATTAACTTTTGCAAAGGATAGTGAGTGATTTCACTTACCTTTTTTTCTTATAAATCTTCCTCCCAGACTTGTAGTTGGTGAATAATCTAAAGAAGTGGCTCGGTGGTGTTGTGCACAAACTTATGGACAAGAACAAGAAAGTGAAAGAGAGCTATAAAATTGGTTAGAGCATATATTTTCTACTAATCGCTAGATCCATAACTAATGATCCCATAGTGTTAATAAATAATCGTTCCCTCAAATAATGATCCTCATATGTCTAGTGTTAATTTTGTTTGATTACACCTTCCATGGCATTGACCTGTAATGTGGAAGAAATTTTCTGATGAAGGTTGCTAAATAACCACCACTTCATAGGCTCCAATTTCAAGTTCTTATGTCCTGCTTCATAATTTCTAGTCTTTTAAGCTCTCTTACAATGGTATAATATATATATATATATATATATATCTATATATTGATGGACCTTTCCGGACTATATATATAAATAGCTGATCTTTCACTAGATAGACAATGGAGTTAGCAACCTGAAGTTATCTATCACATTTTTATTTTAAAAGTGAGTCCTCTAGTTCTTCTCTCAGGGTTCCTTGTTTCCCTTCATGTTCACTTCTGTCATTTACTTTGGTTATAATTTTTCTCAGTTGGGCTATTTCTATGGTTTTAGTGTTGTAGTAATTGTTCTCAACATCTCCATAATGTTTGCATTTCTTCGATATATGCTTCTCCAATTCACGTCCACTCCTCCATATGCCATGCCTTTTCTCTTTTCACAACTGGATTATGGACATCATCTTACCAGTTCTCATCATAGAGTTGCTTCTCTCCCTTGAATCTCCTTTGTTGGATTTGGAACAAAGGAGGGAGAAAAATATCTAGTTTATTGGATTTTCTCCACTGTAGGTTCTTTCTTATTTAATACCAATTGATGGGTGCTAGAAAATGTAAAACCTGAAAAAATTCACACCAATTTTCTCTACGCAGATAAGAAATAAAATTTATTACCCATCTAAATGGATGGTGTCAATCACAATCAATATACTTCGCTAAAAAAAGTCTAAACAATTCCACATGATGATTTTATCATTAAACATGTATTATAACATTACAAGTAAATTAGCGAAATAATAGTGATTCTACTCAATTACATTCACTCTACAACAAAAATTGATCCTCATGTAGGGGATTAAGAAAGGATAAAGAAAAATAAATACTTTGTTTCTCGTAGAACATTGGGTTGCATGGTTTCTTGTTTAGGCAGAGATTCAATTCTAGTTCTCTTTCTAGGAGTTTACCCTTCTTCTTGCTCGATGATTATTCCTTAACAATCTCCTTCATTTTCAGTGTAGTGATCTTCCTCAATTTCCCAGTGATATGCCTCAATCGATCCAAGAATCTTCTTTCCCAATGATATTGCTCAATTGCAATTGTGGAGAATACAAAAGCCCTCTATAGTAACATCATCAGACATGAGTACCAAATACATCACATTTCCATTCTCCAACATAGGTTTGGAAGCAATTTCCCCTTCCACGAGAGTTGTAATTTGGCTTTGTTTCAAATATATGCAGATGGAATAACCAACATCCAACTTCTACATTCATAGCCTTGTATTTTCCATGGTGATGGCTTTGTTGGACTAACCATGGTATCTCTGAGTGGTTTTCCACCAGCTATATAAAGATGGCTATAGGGTCTTGTTGGCTTCCAAGGACTAAACAAAATCTGCCACAATGGAATGCTGAGCAGGGCTGAATTTTCCATTCCAAATCAAATGAACATCCACAGTAGGACTACTAGTGAGCAGGTGACCATTGTGATAAGTTAAAACAAGGGGATGTTATTCAACCAATATGGAGGAATACTGATCAATAAGAAGAAGAAGACATACAATAAAATTAAATCCTCCCATTCCCAAAATCAGAGAAACCCTACAAACTGTAGTGTTGTTGGGTTTTACGTGACAGACAAGAAACGCCTAAATTTTTTTCTCCCTCGTTTGTTGGATTTGCCCCACTACAACTTCTTCATACTTTAATACTAGTCGATGGGGGCTGGAAAATGCAAAACCTACACCAATGCATACTATTCTGTTGTAGATACATAAGAAATAAAATTTAGTACCCATCTCAGTGGATGGTGTCAATCAAAATCAATGTACATCACTAAAAAGAAGCCAAAAAATTCCACATGATGATTTTATCACTCAACATGTATAATAACATTCAACTAAATTGGTGAAATAATAGTGATGCTACTCAATTACATTCACCTTGCAGCAGAAATTGATCCTCATGCACAGTATTAAGAAAGGATGAATAAAAATAAATACTCTATTTCTCACACAACAATGGGTTGCATGGTTTCTTCTTTAGGCACAGATTCCATGCTAGTTCTCTTTCCCTAAATTTTCCCTTCTTATTGCTCAGTGATTATTTCTTATCAATCTCCTTCATTTTCAGTGGAGTGATCTTCCTCAATTGCCCAGTGATATGCCTCAATTGTTCCAAGATCTTCTCTCCCAATTATTGTGCTCAATTGCATTTGCAGAATTCACCGCCTTCTTCTCAAGAGAGTCAGTTGCTTCTCTTAATTTTTTTCTCAACGAATTATTCCACTTTAGCCTAGTGATTTCTGGTCTATGTTAAAATTTCTTTCTCAATGTTCTCCTCCTTTGCATTGAATGTATTAGTTATTTCTGGAGTTGATCTTTGTTTCATCATATAGCAAGATGTTTCTAGAAACAACAAGATCCATGATGCCATGCCATCGCACCCTGCTATATTTCTGTTAATTTAGTATCTCTTTTATTTTGTCTTATTTCTCGTGTAGTAGCGATATGTCATCTCAACTCCTCTTGTTTCTATTGTGGTTCTAGTGTAATGGGTGAATAAACTAAGTACATTGTATCTTGCCTTTCCTGCTAGCTATTTTTAGAAATGTCATGTTTAATGTGGGAGTCAATGAAGCTAAGAATGATCTCTTGTGCGCTCTTGTACGTATCACAAGCACAAATTGATGATTAAACATGAACGAAATGCTTGAATTTAAACATGTTTTTGGTGATGCAAAAACATTAATGGACTGGGGATGCTCCTCCATCACTCATTCCAATGTCCAACAAATAGCCTTTGTTTGAAAATATTTGTTGAAGTTACAATTTTATCATGTGGCACCATTTGGTGCAATTATAACAAATTGAGTAGACAAGTAGATGAATAGATTCAATAGAGAAGTGGATCCAAGCCTGAGATTCCAATGGTAGTTTTCTTGATTTCAATGATAGGAATTGGATTTGAAACATGCCCCCGATGTTTTTAACTTCTTTCAATTTTTCCATTTGACATCATATTTATGCCCTTGTTTGAATGTTATAATTTAGTTATTTTCCAAATAACTTTTTGGAGTATTTTATGTTCTATTTTCAGCAATAATCTTTATTTATAAGGGTTCTTTGAATTTATAGGTTCATGTTTAAAGACATATATAGTTGAGTTCCCCTAGGTCTAGTTCATTTTATTTCATCCTTTTATTCTATCAATCCTCGTGTTTGTTGGTCATTTACAATTTGGTGATATCAGTTTCTAGCTGCAACACCTTATTGGATTTCTTAAATATATTTCCTTACCTTTATCTTACTATCTTTCCTACGAAGCATGATTATTTATTTGCATACATAGGGTTGAAGTTTAAGCAGTTGGTTCTGCATTCGAAGGAAGGTTTACTTACATTATTTGGTCATGTTTGGTAGGTATATCAACCTTCAGAAGAAGAAGTAATGGGATTTCTTGATCCCTATGTAAATATAGTTTTCTTATATTGTAATGAGGCTAGTGATTGTGATCTTTTATTATTGTGTGATTGCTATGATTCAACATATCATACATATTGTGTTAGCCTCGAAAGGGCTATCCCTGAAGGGGATTGGTATTGTCAAGGCTATCAAACATCTATGCCTGGATAGTCCAGCACACATGATGAAGATGTTGAGGATTTTGTGCTTGATTTTGACAATGGGGATGAAGCTTAGGAATTAAAGGATTTGTGGAAGATGCTCTGGTTCGGATGGTTGTAGAAAGAATAAACTTAGAGCTCAATTTATCAACACGTTATTCTTCTTCTGCTCCTCTCGCAGAGACAAGGCCAACTCATGTAAGAATAATTCACAGAAGGATTTTGTGACAAAGCACTCCAAATCCATCTCCTAGATTTCGAGATGCAGCAAGGGCTTCTCTTAGGAAAACTGAAGTATTTAGGACTACATCACAAGTATCCATTGTACGGACAAAAACTCTCTCAGGTCAGCACATACTTTAGGAGTGTGTACATGCTTTACATGACAAACATTTTGTACCAGGAAAAGGATTTTAGCAGTTTTCACCTAGCTCTTCCCTTGATAGATTTGGGGCCAGATATGGGTCTGATGCAATTATACAACCAACACCCAATAACAGGTCACTTCTCTTTTGTGAATTAGCTCATAGAAGTAATTTAGCCCCTCTTTTAGAGATGGAAAATTATACAGTTAAATCTGATGTTGATCAGGCGTGGGCAATGATGGAACGTACTCTAACATCAAGAGAAGATAATATAGGTCTGGCTAATTCTCATAAATATCGAGGACATTGGTAGGGATACTCTTCTAGTCATAAAAAAATGATTTATATGAATTCATGGGCAATGCAAGGTCAAGTGTTGTGAGCAGAAGCATATTAACTTCTCATGTACGATCAAGAACTAGCGATAGTCAAGATAGACACATTATTTCAACTACTAACTATTTGGAAAATCCAAAAAGGATAACAGAGGGTATTTCATGTAGGGATGCTGGAAATAATAGGCTGCCAACACATAATGTTTCTAATGAGATATTGGGTATAATATTATTTAAAAGAAGTAAGAGTTTACATCATCAGCTCAATGGCACTTCATTTAATAAACCTCATGAAAATGGTTTCTGCAAAGTTGAAGGTGCAAAGCAGAAGGTGACCTCCATGGTAAAATCTCACATGAAGCGTACACTCATGAGGGAACATAGGTAAAATAATCTGTATTTTTCCTTCTTTCATGGATTGTCTCTATAGAGTTGATTTTACTGGGTGTACATTGTATGCATCTCAAAATTTCTCTTTAGTAAATCCTATTTTTATTTTCCGAGAAAAACTCTCTAGGGAATCCCAATGGATGTTTCCCCACATTCATGAATGGCATCCCTGGTAAACACATTGGCATTGGCTAGTGCACCTCAGCTAAGGGATTTCGAATAGGGAACTTTCCAACACAGAACTAGCCAAATACCCAAATAACATTAATGAAATTCGGTTGGGCTAACCCGTTGGGCTCAACAAATCATAATCAACTACACTATTTGCCATATTAACATATTGATCCTATTTAACATTTTGTTAGAGTAGCCATAACAATCCAAGCCTGTTTCTATTTTTATTTTCGTTTTTAATTCCTTTTTTGGTGTGGTGCCAACTTTATATCACTGTATAGATGTTTATTTTGTTAGAGTATATGTTGAAAAGTAGATACTCGCTTACATTCTACCTTGTTTGTTATGTATTGATGGAGTTCAGTTTCATTAGTTGTGACCAAGGAACTATGTTAGGCATGTATATGAGGATTCTTTTATCACTATTTATAAATTGAACATTGCCCTTAAACAAGAAAAGTAGATCCTTAATGATACATGTTTACATCTCAGGGAATTTCCAATCCTAATAAATGAGGTAAAATTTAAGTGTTTCCAGAATCCAAATCTCAGGTTTTGTGGATTCACTCATATATGGTTCTGGAAAACAGAATTGAAATTTAATTATTTCGAAATCTTAAGTTCTGTGAATTCACTCATATTTGGTGCTGGAATCTTTTGAGAAAATGGGAAGAATTTCTTTTAGTTGCATTCAAATTTTCCAAAAATAATACTAAATTTCTCCCTGACTAAAACTCTCCATGAAATGGCTTTGGGATTGAAAATTTTGTAAATATTTTTAGGGAAACAACCTAAAATACTTTTTCCAGATTAGAGTTTTATAACACTAGGCACTAAAACAATCTTCTATTTTCTGCTGCAAATGTCTGATAGAATCTGCCCAGAAACTGATCAGAAAATTAGGTAGATGCGCTTAAATAATTTTGAATGAATAATCACTTTACATAAATGATATATTAGGTTGCATAAATATATAACTTAGAAGCATGAACTGAACAAGAAATCTCAATGAGATTGACCTGTTCTTAATTGAGTTGAAAGAGGCTAGGAATAAATTTGACTAGAGGGTGTTGAAAATGGCATAATTGTATTCTCGCTGGATAGATTTAGAACTAAAAATCAACATTTTTCTTGCTTTCATAACTTGGGAAGATTTTTGTTTGTCAAGTCTCAACCTTATTGAACAATATGATTTATGCCTTGCAATGTTGAGATATGCTTTGATACCTTTTACTAGTAGCCTAAACACTTTGGATGAAAATTTAGTTGTGAATTTTACTTGAAAAAGATATAAGTAAAAATATAGATTAATTGTCCCTAGTGTAGTATTTCCTTGAAATTATGCTACTGCTTGAATGAGTAAATTTGAAACTAATTATTGCACCAAGACAAAAAATATCTCTACCAATTTGTAGTGGAATGGAATAGAAATAAAACACACTCACACTATAGAAAAAAAACAAAATTTTCTAGGGAACTCAACTGGGAAATCCCTCTGCTAGCTATAGAAATTTAAAATACTATCCATATTAGACTTTGAGACACCTTCTTAAAGACCAAGTTCATCGATGCTTATTGCTTTCCATATTCATTTTCATAAGCATTAGAGTTGTTTTCCGTCAAATCAGAGAAGCTAGAAAGTGTCTCTTTGATTTCAAAAAGTAGATCAGGATCGACTTCATCTAAGAATCCCCTAGAAGGCTCATTAGTAGCAAGAAGAAAGGTCTTTTTTTATTTTATTTCATCACATGCATCCATCATAATCACTGATTTGTCTTCATTTCTTTCACATTCATTTTCAATGTTAGATGCAAAAGGTAATTTAGTATGATAGAATCCTTAGGTAACCAACCTCAGACATATTGTTTGTTAATTTATGTTGTTTGAAGTTTATTGAGTTTGAGTTTTATCATGAAACTATTAGAAGCATACTAGCATGGGTGAGTTGATTATCTTAATAATAATGTTATGTTTTGATCTAGTCCTTGAAAGGAACTTATAATTGATGGTCAAAATTTCACATTCCTTTCATTTTTTTATCTTCACATATAAAAAATATCTTTATGTTATAGCCTCTAGCTATATATATATAGTAACTACCATTCAAAAGTTGGATGCCATCATTTTTGAGCTTGAACTTACTCAACTTACCTTTGTTTGAGTTAAAAATTTCATTAGATCTCATTATATCGTCTATTACAAAGCATGAATTTAGTTTACCTTTGTTTCAGTTAAAAATGTAACTAGATCTTGCTATATCATTTTTTGTAGAGAAGGAATCCAATTTTCTCATAGTCCATTTGCTTGAGGTATAACAAAGCTACTTTAATTGATTAAACTTACTTTTCATATTCTATTTACTAACTGTGATTCTACAGGCCACGTCTACATTGGAAAGGGGGCATATTTAATGAAGTGTGGAAGGAGAGGGAAGCTTCAATTATGTCCTTCTAAACTTTCTAATGTATGTAATAAAATTTTTTAAAAAATCTCCATAGAATGTTATGCTTTAAAATTTTCTTTTGATAATGGATTATTTATGTGATCTCCCAATCTTACACATGACCATAGTCCAGACATACATGGCTTTTTGGGATATGTGGACAATGGACAGATTTACGCTAGCCATTTATTTGGAAATTTACACTGTAGAAGATCAAGCATTTACAGTTGAATATTTCCTTGCCACTAAATTAGAGTTGAAGAGTCGAACTCCTATTTGTCAAGCATATACCTCACTTTTAAATCAATTTATTGCTAACTCTGTATAGACCTTCCATGGGAGGGAAAAGAATGATCACTACCATTGCTTAATCTTAATGCAGACCAAGTAAACATTCCAAATGTGTATAAATTATTGGATCATCGGAGAATCCCAAGAGTGGTGCTATTGTAGCAACAATAAATATGTTTATTTTGATTTCTTCATTAGTGCATTGATAGTATATTGTTTATTCCATACAATACCTCAACATTGTATGATCAAATTACAATTAAGCCTATCATAATATTTTGACTTATCCTCTTTTAGAGGGAAACTAGAGTGTGTGTCAACTTTGCACGTCACAATTGTATAATGCAAAGTTTACCTAGGACAAGCTTTGTGGATATAAGTAGCAAGATACCTGTTGGAATTCGAGAGGAAACAATACTACAAAGTGGAAAAGAAGTTTCACAGTTAACCTGGCTTTCATATTATGGTTGGAGTCGGTTTGTTGGCAAGATGCTTGATACGTCAACTTCCTATTTATGATTGAGTGCAATATTGAATCCTTCGACATATTCCTCACTCAATTTTCATTAAGTGATGGGGTTTCTTCAGAAGTACTTCACCCCTTTAAACTTTATTAGAGTTGTTCTTGAGTGTTTCGAAGTGGTTAGATTTTCAAAGCACACACGTATAAGAAGAGGAGAAATAATATGTGCGGCTAATTTGAAGTTATGTACCTATGAATAGGGTGTTCCCATTCATAAACTTGATGAATCACTCTACTCCTTTCTAGTGGAAAATTTTGGGACTTTCCATGAATCGTGAGACAATTCCAACCCCAAAACTATAAATTTCTTACTTAAATCTATTCACAATAGAATAGAATCTGCATAAGGAGAACTCCATTCTTGTTCCGAAAGAACCTAAAATAAACTTGTACCATGCAATTTAATATTTTCTGTATTTATTTTCATCCTTGGACTGTGACATAAATATGCAACAAGATACATTGCATTTTCTATACTAACACTCCTAAAAAAATAATAAAGTATGCCCTAATCTATCATTTCAAATGATCTATGTAGCTCACCTTTTGGTTTTTCAATTATCAAATTTGTTTCCTATATTGATGAGATGTTCTACAATCGATACCACAGTGAAAATTTATGCTATAGTTTTATCTGTATTTCTCCTTTAGTAGAGCAACAATACACTGCAGTTTCCATTTAGGGGAGAAGTGCACCCAATAGAAACCTTGGCTTGTGTGCAGATGGCTTGAATGCACATTAGACTCTATCAGTTGTTTTGGAGGCATTTCTCCTTCACCAATACTTCATCTCAGTAAATCCTTTCGGTCTGCACCTTTAGTAGATGCATGCAACCTTGGGAGACATGATGTATATTATAGTTTTCCTATGAGGTTGTAGCAACGATGAAAGAAGTGCATTTATTTTAGGCATCTTGTGGTTGTTGTATGAAAGCATGTTTTTTTAGTGTTTCCCAAACTTAGATACAACCATATATAGTATGATTTTATAGTTTGACTTAGATGCTCACTTTTCTTAATTTAGGTGTTTTTCTTAGTTTTGTTTTATGCAAAGATTTATCTTTAAGAAAAGTGCATAGTAGAGAAGGGTTCTATATTTTGAGTAGGGGACACACTTCTAGGTAGGAGGTACTCTATTCTAGGAAGCTTTCGCCATGCAGGTTAGGTTCTTTATCTAAGAATCCAAAGAGGTGCTATTGTAGTAATAAAAAATTCATTTATTTTGAGTTCTTCATTAGTGCATTGATAGTATATTGTTTATTCCATTCAATACCTCAATAATGTATGATCAAATTACAGTTGATATTGTCATAATATTTTGACATACCCTCTTTTAGAGGGAAACTATAGTGTGTGTCAAGCTTTCATGTCACAATTGTATCATGCAGAGTTTACTTGGCACTAGTTTTGTGGATCTAAGCAGCTAGATACCTATTGGAATTCAAGAGGAAACAATACTACAAAGTGGGAAAGAGGTTTCACTAAAATTGAAATAATATTCTTAGAAACATTCAAAATCCAAGTGTGAAAATGTGTTGGCCTGGAAGGCTTCGATATTAAGGAAAGTTACAACATACATAAATACAATGAACATTACTAGCTGCAGTAGTGGAGCATTACAACCACTACTTTCTCCCCAAAAGTACTAACTATGTCTCTCGAATGCCTTGTGGGAGAAGCCACGGTCAAAATTCCTTTACATGAGAAATCATGATCCTTTTATAACTTGAGGCATGACCTTTCACAACCCCATGACTCTTGAGTTTAAAACACATGAGGACCTTTGGATTTCTACAACCTTTGGACTTTCAAATGAATTTTCGAGTTACATATGACTTTTGGTATTACATTTATTTTGGACTTCCGTGACTCCTTTTTCCATACATGACTCTTTGACTTCCACTTATTTTTCTTTACTGTGATTATAAAATTACATCATAAATTCCACATCATCATGTGATGAATACGTGACATGTCACTATTTTTCATGACTCAGAATTACATTGTTTGAGGACATGGAATTTCTTTAGTGGTGATATGGCTGGCACTTGTGTCATCCTTCTACATGAAACTTTTGATCATTGATGCTTTCAACCTCCAAAGGGTCTTTAATCTTGGAGTATTTAGGGTGCTTTGATCATCAAGATTTCAAAGTGTTATTTATTCTTCAATGCTTCCTTTGTTTGTGTTATTTTCCTGATATTCTTCATGTATGCTTGTCATATTGTTCCTTAGATACATGTGGCTGTAATCACTCATGACAAGAAATCATCACCCTGAAAAGCTCCTAGCCTAACATTTTTATGCACATTTTCTTTCCATTACTTTTAGTGCACTTTGAAAGAGAACAGAGAGCTTTTGGGCAAGGAGGTGCACTTTGAAAGACTAAAGGGATAAAGGAGGAGGTTTCAGGGCTTCGACATATGCTCATGTGCTCAAGAGGAAGAGACAAATCAAGGCAGGGAGCATGGTACAATTTTAAAGGATGAAGGGGAAAGCTTTAGGCTTCCCAACTACTCTATGCAGTCAAGGAAGAGAGGAAGGGAACAAGGCACACTCTTGAAGGCTGAAGGAGGAAGGATTTAAGCCTTCGAGGTGCACTGATGAGCCCTCGGAGGGAACATGGCGCAAGTATAAGGGATGAAGGGAGAATATTTATACCTTTAGAGTGTGTGACCAAAGTGTCAGGAGAGCACATGGTGCATTATGGAAGGTCGAAGGGTTGAGATTAAGGCCTTCGTGATCCACTCGTGTGCTTAAGGAGGGTGCATTTCAAAACAAGAAAGGGGAAAGAGCTTAAGGAGTGTGCCTTGCACTCTCGGAGGGCACATGGCACACTTATGAACAATGAAGGATTCCTAGTCAGGGCTTAAGGGTGTGCTCATGTGCTCTTGGCCTCAATGGGTTTGCTTTCAATCCAAAAAAAATTAAGCAAGGGACAGAGGAAACCAGATGAATGTGATGAGTTTAGACATAAAACCATACACGACACATACCAAATCATCAATAAAACTTAGAAAACATTGAATAAGGATAAGTCTACGTCAAAATTCCACTTCGCATGCATTCCCCAAGTTCAACGAGTGAAGTGTGTGTAAATGCAACCAAAAAGAGTCATTTTACAACAACAAAGTTGTTATGACTATGAAATACACCTAAAGGTGTTCTACTCAATTTGAAAACACCTGAGAACATTCAAGAACACTTAAATGAATGGAGTGACATGAAACAATACTTGATGATCAAGGTGGCACGAGATACAATGGTCATAGTAGGCTCCAAAATTCGAGTTTAGTGAAATTTTTGGAGGTTGTTGTAGTAGTGACAACACATACATATGTTGTTATGATTCCTTTTAATTGGTCTTGGTCATATTTGAATGTGTTTTTGTACAAGTGAATTAGAGATTGGAATGTTTCAATAATAGTAAACGTTTTTCCAATGCCCACACCACCTATTACAAGTACATACAATGGATCATTTGGACCCTTTTTTTCTCATCCACTAGTTTTTCACTATCTTTACCTATTCTCGATTAATAATTCTCATGATTTCATAGAATTATGTTTCTTCCATTACTTGTGGCTATTTTACAAGTTGGTAAGGTCTCTCAAAAATTGACTTTGCATTTCTATCCTTTTGAAAATATTTAAAATCTTACTCGATGTCATATTCTTTATAACGTTTTTCACTCTCTATTTCTTCATACAAACGTAAATTTGTTTCAAACAGTTCACTCTCTTTATTTTCAAGCTCAACTCCTATAATATCAATATCAGTCCATGTTTTCATTGTTTCGTTTTTTAATTTTTGTTCGTTACATTTTGTGATTTTCTCAAATAATAAATATGCATTCTCCCATCTCAAATATTGTTCGTTAAATATATTCATGTCAATATGATATGGGACATACAATATTAATTGTTATATATAATAGTTATCAACATCAATATGTATATTATATTGTACCTACCTTATAACATGTGGTCTCTCAACGCCTCCTCTTCTTTTGCCTTCTAGTGTATAGCAAGATACAAATTCCGCTAAACATACATGTTCAATGTTTTCTCGTAATTGCACATAGAAATCAATAATTGATTAACATGCTATGCTTTCTAAATCATTTGGGTCATGCTCTAGGTCTTTTGGTTTCTTTAGTAAAAATGTTTGATCATCTATTGTTGAAGTATTAATGAATATACATTTTCTTGAACTAGTATTAAGTGGCATTGACAACACTATATATATAGCTTGTTGTGCAGACATTTGTTGTAAGTTTAATGAATCTTTTCCAAGCCTTGCAATTGTTTCTATTACATCACCATAATTCTTTTGACATTCACTTCAAACACATTTAAACATCAATGTCATTGTTTTATCTAGCTTTGTCATATATCAAATACAATAAGTGGTTGTAGCATATGAGTCAAGTACACATTGAGCATCATTGTTTTCACCCCAAATTAATGAAATATGCCAAGAAAATCTATTAGTCCATATGTCTACTGGTTCTCTTTTCAACAAAATTCTTCTTCGTTTCACTATACATCGAATTGGAAGCATATAATTACATTCAGTTAGAACAATTTTTTCGAGAAAACTATCAAATTTATATGTCTCATCATGTTCCATATTCTCTAGTGCATCAAATATCATTCTTTCATTCACCCTTTTTTTTGCATTTTTGAATTCCATAGGCTCAAGTATTTGTGTGCTTAGCATTGGTGGAAATGCAAAATTGAACTTGCAATGAATCTATTTTCCTTTCCTATAAGTTCTTGTGTGACGGTGATATTAAATATTTTTCATATTTGCAGTTAGTTTAGTTGAATCACTAGATAAGTACTTGTCAACAAATTTTGATTTCAGCATTTGTTCTTGTACCACAGATGGGAATCATTTTTTAAGCATATCAATCCATGTTGATGCTAGCTTCATCGATTTTGCGAATTTTGTTGCAAACAAATAGTCAAGGACATTAGAAAAGTAGTTGCACACAAGCAAAAATTAATTGGTGCGAAGTATTCATTGTACTTTTGTGATATCATACTTAGGTAATGAGGCCATTTTTTATTAAGGTATCAATATCATCTTCCTCTACTTCATTTTTACCCTACGTTTTTTTCTCAATGTATTTGTTGCAAAGCCTTTACTAAAGACTCCTAGATATGTTCAACACTGCTATATGAAACAAAGAAAGTTGATCAACCTAATTTTTGGATCATTGCGTATAAGTTCTTGCGAAAATGTGAAAAATAGTCTAGTGATGTTCATATCTATCTAAGATCCATATAGGCAATGTTCGATGCAAGAATGCAATTACAATTTTCCTTTGTTTTAATGTCTTTATCTATTAGGTTGTTTCTTTTTAACTACCATTTTATTATACACATGTAAATATAGCTGAATACTTGATTCAGAATAAGTCACATTGTTTTGTAAAATAAATTCATTATATGATCAGAAAAATCATGATCTTGATGCAAAACTTGCCATCGAGCAATATTATGATATGTAAAGTTTCTTGTAAAACTGTGTAACCATTTTTTCTCTATAAAATTGTGTGGGAAATATCATCTCTTTTGAATACTTATCTTTGAATATGCCCAAAGTCGTATACCCTTCACCCAGAGCAATGTTTATTTGATTATTACAAAGACCATAAATACTATAAGAATCGATAATTACATGTAATAGTGTTTTTGTTACTGGATCTTGATAAAAATAATCATTATTGTCATTGATTTTTGTATTTATCTCTATCTCACATGCATATGAATCTTTGTTTTGACCAAAGATTTGTTTCTATTTTATGTTTATTCTAATATTGTCTGGTCTATAGAGTGGAATTTTACAGAATCGTCTCAATGCCTTCATGGCTTTATTAACACATATTCGCCCAACAACAAATATTATTTTAAATACTAAACATCTTTTAATTTCAATGACCATAGTACTAGATTAATTTATGTCACAAGCAAATGAAATTTAAATTCAAGATATGTTAGTAGGTACATTCATTAGTCCACTAGTCAATGCCAATTGTGGCTTTTTGAAACATTGTCCAAGTTATCATACTTGAAAAAATGGTAATTGTAATGATATCAATATTTCCTCTAGTTGATAAAGTTCCTTCATTATGGAATTTGTCTACTATGGCTAATTCACTCTAGAACTGTAAATTTGATAACTTTTTCATTGTCTAATGCCTTTCTACATTTTTTGCATATGCACTTAATTTTGGACACATTTTTGGTTTGTTTTTCTATGACATCTCTTTTAAACCAAGTTTAATTACATATTGAATAGTCATAAATAAGAACATCTTGTATTTTCTTAAAATATTTTTGTTCAACCATAGTTTCAAATGTATAATCGAACATCTGTAATGATTCTTTACGTTTATTAGCAAATATTGTATTATGTATTGAATTTCATTGCTTTGATCGTCTTGTAATATAACTTGTTTCGATAAAAATATTGTTTCTTATGTATATTTTGAGTTCATTCAATGAAAAATGTGGTCTCTTTCTTACATTCACAGGCTTTGTATTAAGTTCCATAGTATGTTCATCAATGCCCATGTTCTTAGAGATAGAACTTAATGGTTTGCATAGTTTTTTTAGAACACTTGGTTTGAAATATCCTTGTTTATTATAAGTGTTTTGAGTCGATGCAATGATAATCACAGTCTCTTATTTTCATTGATACACCTTATCTCAATTTCTATGCCATTTTCATTCACATTCATATTTTTGTAGTGATTTGTAATAATGCCACTATGTTTTTTATTGGATTCTGCTATACATTTGTCTTTGATAAATGCTTCAATTGGACCTGATTTTTTTTTTTTACTATATCTTTGAGAGGTTCATAATGCAAATGACCTATCCTCGTACCAAATTTCATAACATGGAATATCATTGTGTCTTTCTCAAACCCATGAAATTCAACCGCAACAAGTAGAGTTTCAACACACCATATGCATATAGTAATGTTCAAGATATACCATATCCAACAATAAAAAAAAATCCGCCATCTATCTTTTCCTTTTCATATGACATTGTTAATTGTGTAATGTATCCTTGGCAATATACAATTCCAGGAAATTACATAATTGCATGTTCATTAATGTATTTTTCTATGTAGTTTAATGTAAACAAATCATTATGAATGATTGCATTGCAGAAATTCTATGCAATTATGCATCATAAACAAGGAACATCATATTCATTCTCCATCAATTGGCATATTGTTTCAAAATGATTTTCACCCTATATACTCCTAAATCTAGAAAATCTCTTAAACATATGTCTACCCATGTTTTTTTCTATTTGTAGTCGTCCATGTTTTGTTTGTTCATGCGTTGTTATATTTATTATATGTCCATGATTAGTTCCTATGCAACATTTTTTCTTGCACATAAGTGGTTCAAAATGTCTGGCAATTGAATTTCCATTATGGAACAATATGTCATAACTTTCTTTGCACAAATTTGAATTAAAATGGAAATAGTTTTTCATTGTTATCTTTGACTAAACTGTTATGGTAATTTTTAGCTAGTTTTAAAACAAATGTATACAAAATATGTCCCCCCAAAGTCCTTTTTCTTCCCTAATGATAGTATTCGAAGGTAATTTTCTCATCCTTTCCAAGTAAACATACGGCATTTTTATATCATGCATTTGTAGAAATGCATCTATATTCAATTCACATTCATAAGATAATATGGATTCAATATTTCCTTCATTGTAAACAACTCATGAAATGATCTATTGTTCCTTCACATAACGTTTTTGACTTGTATTAAAAATGCAATACAGTTAGAATAGTATCGAACATGCAATTTCACATAACATATGTAAAATTGCTTAAACGAAATGGATTATGTTGCCCTAGTATTGCGTCTGCATCATTTCTTTCTATAGTATACAAATTCTTGTCCATTGATGCTTTAGCAGTGATGATTCGAACAAATTTGTTCATTGATGCTTTAGTAATCACACTTCAAAAATATTTTAAATTCACAATGAGTTATTGCTAAATGATCAACACAACATAAACAATGTATTGGAAAATGAGCAAAATTATATAGCTATAACGATTCTTGCAAAAAATATTGTGTACGAATGAGATATAAAATCATAAAACAAATGAAGAACAACATACCTCATATAGATATCATAAAATATGTATTTATTCTCAAAAACATGTAATTTGCATAATTCTTATGCTAACAAGAAAAACACATAGTTCTTAGAATAGAGTATCAATTCTGATAATTATGAGGAAAACCATCTTTAACAAGGCCCCCTAAAACTATGAAATATTCCAATATGCATTGGCAATATGCATGGTAGAAAAAATGCATGATAAACATCTAGACAATGCAACTACTAACATGTTACTTGTTAAAACTACATCACAAGAGCTTCATAAAACTTGGGATTATTTATTTATGATTCTTACACTTACGAGAAAAATACATAGTCCTCAGAACAAACTATCGATTTTGAAAAATGAGGAGAGCCATTCATAACAAGCCCCACGAGAACTATGAACTATTCCTATATGCATGCCAAAAAATAATGCATGATCAACACTTACCCAATGGAAGAACCAACATGTTACTTGTTAAACTTCGTTACAAAATATTCATAAAACTTAGACCTTTTGATTTATGATTTGCACTCGAGAACAAGTATGTGCAATGACAAACACAATATTTTTGT
Source organism: Pinus taeda (assembly GCA_000404065.3). Lineage (NCBI taxonomy): Eukaryota > Viridiplantae > Streptophyta > Pinopsida > Pinales > Pinaceae > Pinus > Pinus taeda. The sequence continues at coordinate 183,380 of APFE031701504.1, read as the reverse complement.
GGCAAAGTTCCACACCTCCACATTCACTTCCCCATTGCATAGTTCTCTGGCACAATTTCATTCCACACAATATTGATTTTTACATGAACTAACTACTTAATATTAATCACTCCATAAAATGTTTTGTGGTTTCATACTTATTTAATTTCATTATGTTTCTATGATTCAGCATAGATATGTCTGCATGATATGTCATGTCTAACATGTCTAACATGCAAAATAGTTACACATGATTATTATACATAGAAACGAGAAATATACAGTTAAATGAAATTGAGAACATTGTTGATTAAGCAAGTAATTTTAAGTACAAAATATAAAATGCCATGGAATTTCTCTTTGCATGAAGCATCTAGAATATGCATGTATTGTTTCAACTTTTGTTTATTCATTAAAGCTTTTATCCCCAAAGTTGGCATTTCATAAAATAACATCTTCGCCTTTCAACTCGGCTTTAATGTCATCTCTAAATATCACATGAAAAATAGGAAATCTTGAAAATAAAGTAATGCAGTATGATGTTTCTTGAGTTTTGAGATTTTGTTTGAGCCTAGCTAGACATCAACTATGTATTTTGTAAGACATGATAGATATCAAAGATAATGAATACTTGAATGATTATAGTTTTCCCTTTCTTTCAAGATCCTACATGATACAACCTGAATGGGTCTTTCCCCCTTCAAATCTCTCAAGATTTTTCCTCCTTGAGCAATTCCTTCTCTCTTTAGAAATAGAGTAGCCTTACGACACCTCAAATTTTTACCACTTTACTATAGCTCATGGATCACTATGAGATTTATTGCTAGTGCGTTGTTTTTTTATTATTTAATTTTAAGTTGTTTTCATTTAAAACTATTCTAGTTTTATCTATCTAGATGAGAAATTACATATAGCTTTGAATCTGCATGAAATGGAGGATATGCATAGGAATTCGCTGGAACAAACCTTCAGCTTTCAATTGGGTTTGAATGGAATCTCTAAATATACTAAAAAATCTTGAAAATAAAGCAATGAAATCTAGTACAGATTGGAGATGTCATTCAAGCTCAATTGCAAATCAAGGATGTATTTTGCAATAAATAAATAATTTGAAAAACAACCAATGCCCAAACGATCATAGTTTTTGCTCTACACAAAATGAAAGTTTTCTGCACAATCATTTAGTAATAGCTATACAGAGGTGTAGGTATTTTATGTGTTAGGGAGAGCATTTATTTGGTTAAATTTTAAGCTATTTTCCATTTAGAACTTTTGTAGATATAGTTGTGTAGAAGAAAAATTGCACAAAACTAACTAATTGATCAAGGGTTGTGATCTCACCTAATACAGAGTTGAGAAAAAGTTTTCATTATGCGCAATGAGTAATGTGTGGAAGATGGGTTATGTGAAGGAGAATAGAAGTGAAAAAGGGACACATATAACTAATATATTTATTTTTCATTTGCACAATTTACCACAAGCAAAAAGCATAACCAAAGTGTCAATACTATAGAATGATTTGCTGATATGTTAATAGGAAAGGAAACACAATGATAGATTTATGACATGACCATAGGTACATCACTATCTATATATGTTGATATCTAGATTTTTAATCATCTGAATCCCATCGATGCAATATTGATGGCATACAAAAGTTTCATTTGTTTAAAAGCTTAGGAAACAACCAGAGTAACAACAATATATATCACATAAACCATATATGAACACGAAGGAATTAACATAATTATGATAGTACTAAAAATTAAATTGAAATAAAGCCATTGACATTATTCCCAAATCACATGTTGAAAACAAAAAAATAGCACGTGAATGACCATTTCGATTCACTAGGTATCAGGATGATATGACCAAAAAAACATTGCACTAGCGGGAATTAGTATCAATTTCATAAGATGCATGTGTATGTTATCCTTTTCTAACTAAATTGACAACTATTTCATGCATATTCCACAAAAAAGTGTATTGATCTTGATTTGCAAGGAATAATGATAAAGCTAATGTAATGATCATCTATCGAAAATGGAAAATGTTGTAAATTTTGCAATGTGATAAAACACTAGCCAATGGAACTGTTATCACTTAAAACCACAGTTTACCTATGTCCAAAGATTCATATAAAAAAATATTTTGTTTAAGTCAATAGGTTTTTAGGTGTGTCACTTTGAAGTTAGAATTTCAAAAGGTATTGATGTGAGTCCTTGTAAAAAACCGTTAGATACCCTCCCTCATTATGGTTTAAAGCATGTCTTGTCTTGATTGCATCATCTTGATTTTGCGCAGTTTCGCAGCGCGATCTGATTGGCCAATTTAGCTGCGCAATCATTTTTCCACCTTTCCACAGCATATCATCTAGCAGCCATTTCGTAGCACGGTTTGTCAATTCATAATTGTCTGCACTACGAAATCGGGGATTCGGGGTTTTTTGCAGCGCATTTTCTTGAAATGTCAAATCTTGGGAGATGAGTCATTAGGTACGTCCATACTTTGTCAGTCGATGTCTTCTCCAGGTCATGATAGGATTCATTCCGCCATCAGATTTAGGATCACGCACATGACAATTATTTTAAGAGATCTTATGAGGTATGGTAGTGTCATAATGTTTATTCATGATGCATTAACGTGCCTGTTCTATGACAAGTGTTTAAAAAAAAAGCCAAGAAGCCCGAAGTTTTCATTTAAAAGAGATCATTGCAAGCGAGCCTGCACTCCAAAGTCGAAGCTGTTCTGTGAATTGTAGCTGCTGTTAGTTCTCTGCGTGAAAATTTTCTGAGCAAGATGGAGAAAAGAGAACACCGATCCGGAAGGTGCCTAAGAACCGAGCCAGAGGGGCTTGATCTTACGCTAAGAGATGAAGGTGTAGCACGAGCTTTTGAAGAGGCTGGTTGCTGGAGGTTTTGCGAAAAATTGAAGGGAGGACATACAGAGGTAACTAAAGCCTTTGCATTAAATTTCACTGGCTTGAATTCTAAGGTGTCAATGCTAGAGTTCCCTGTGTCTCCGCAAGCCATTTCTGCTGTCACTGAAATTCCAAGAGGTGGACAAGAATGGTTCAAGAATTTCAAGTTTGACATGACTCCCTGTAAGGAATTTCTGAAGGATCAATATGCAAACGAGGACCTCACTAAAGCTGTGCCAAGGAATTATATAAAAGAACATTATGCTCTGCTCCTTACAGCCATCCAGAAATACCTCACTTGTGAGGGAAGGTACACCAAAGTTTACTCTCATCATTTCAAACTCTTGTTACATTTCACAGGGAAAGCATCAATAGACATCCCTTTCTATTTATTCAGAAGCCTTAGTAAAATGTGCGACAAAGTTCAATTAAAGAAAGATAATTGTGAAACTTCCCTGTTCCACCATGGTTTAATAAAGTTGTTGGTGTTAGATAGTTTGCAAAAAATCGGTAGGGATTGGGACTCTTTCATTTTTATGTCCGGTTTCCAAAGCAAAACAGGTCTCACCCCATTGCCAGATAGGGAAAAAGAAAGAAGAATTGAAGAACCTACATTGGCTAAGCTCAAAAGGGAGGTTAAAGACCGAAAGAAGCCCAAAACTAAGCCAAGGAAATTAGAGAAGCCTGTGGTCATAAAAGAAATACCTAAACCATCAGCAAAAGAGACACCCAAATCATCCAAGGAGAAAATCAAACACCAGAAAGATGCATCAGAGCCAAGTGGAATTGCACAAGTAACAGGAATCAGAACCAGAAGTCAGCTAAGCAGAGAAAAAGGAAAATCAATAGCAGTGGAAGACAGCCCTATGTCAAAGGCTAGTCTAAAGGATTTGCTGGAGGCAATTGATTTCGAACAAGCCACATCAGTGCAGGTTGAGGCAATGCCTATTGACCTAACCCAGTCATCACCTGATAGCTCCAAAAAATCAAAAGCCTCAAAAAGGCTAAGGTTTGAAGAGGCTGGTAAGGAATTTATGGTCAAACCCCGAAGGCCAATCACCAGGAGACAAATCCAAGCAGCAGAGCAAGTCCACAAAGATGAGGTAGCTGTCAAGGTAACTACAACAAAAGAAATTAGACAACTGCCTAAAGCAGAGAAGGTAGAGGAAATCAAAAGAACAATATATACCAGAGGATAGGCCAAAGAAATGGGAAAGCAGATAACTCAAGCAGAAAAAGCAAAGGAAGGCAAAAGGAAGGATATGAAGAAAAAAGTTCCCATTGTCAAGGAAACTAAAACCTCATCTTCAAAGGAGAAATGGGAGGCAGCTGATAAAGAAATGGCTGATTTAGAGAAAACCGTATCAGAAATTACAGCCATGGAGAACGAACTTGCAAAACTAAAGGCTCAGTTAGGCAAGTTAGCTGCTAAATAAAATTGAAAATGTTTAAGGTCAGATATTGCTCCAAGTTTTTGTTTATTTTTCTTAAGTTCATTGATTTTTGAGGCATATATAAAAGGAAGACAAATTAGGAATTTTGGAGTCAAGGATGAAGCTGTAACAATCACAAAGTAATTGAAAAAAATCATTGAAGACTGTAATTTTGGAAAGAACAGCAGTTTCGTAGCGCGCTACGAAACTGCTGTAGGTGACTGTTTTTAAAGAAAAAATGAAATTGATGCTGAGGTCGGCAAATTTTGTAAAACAAGGCTTCGAGGATAGGAAGGAGATCATAAATGGCTGCCAAAACATTCAAAGAATGACAGATGTAAATTTTGTAGCAAAAAGGTGAAACATTTTGGTTTTTGCTAAAGTCTTCATAAAGTTACTTTATGACCGAAATATTAGGGTTCTGGTAGGGTTACCAGAGTTTTGGATTGAACACCTGTCCAGTTCACAAAGCATCCAGATTATCAGCCATATGGTGTTATGCATGGTCATTAAAGATATTAAACAACTTCAAGCACGTTCTTTTGAAAATAAACATGGATAAAAGGCAGGGACCGTGAAAACAGAGTATATATCTTCACCAAATGTTGAGTCAGCAGCACAGTTGGAATCCAAGGCAGCTCGTTCAGTGAATGCCTCTCAAATACATTTCAACCACTACAGGAATAGCACAGGTGTCAAAGATCAAGAGAGAATCATGCATACGAGGAGATAGAATTAGAGTTTGAATAGGAATAGGACTCTATGTATTGAAAGCATAATACCTCTGTATTTAATAAGTTAGTTTAAATATAGATAAGGTAGTTAATGATAGGTTTTCGAGCTCCCCTCATGCTGGAGGAGGAGACTCAAGGTAGTTTAACTTTATTTTCCTATATATAGGAAAAACTCTGATGTAAAAGGGGTTGGAGATTTTGATCAAAAGACAGAGTTTTCATATTGGCTTATGTAAAGTGTTTTGACAGTAATAGAAAGTACATTGTTTCTTCCCAAGATTCATCTTGTGTTTCAAATGTTCAGAATATATGTGGTTTGGTTTTATTCATCTTGTTTTACAGTTCACTAAACATGCAATCACTCTGAATTCATCACTGATGCTCAGACTTCCTGTGTATGTTTTGTTGAGTTGAGGTTCTTCTTGGTAGATGTTTTGAACATTGAGACATTGTATGCCTTGGTTTCCATGATTGAGTAGCTACTTGTTTACTGTAGGAATGTATGACTCCATGAGCCCAATGGGAGAAGCCTTATTTTTGTTCTTCCAACCAGCATGAATTTCATATACAAATTAAAGAGTTAGCCATCTTTCTTGTCCTTTAAAGCATATCAAAAATCTGTGAGAGAGCCCTCTCTGACTAAGGAGGCTAAACCTTAGTCTAAAGCCTGGTCTGAAACAGTTGCATGAGATCTTATTAAGTAGTAGCCCTTAGTAATGATTTTGTGCTAACAGGAACGAACCTAGAAAAATAATTGATAGATCAACATAATAGAAAAATCTACAATTGCAGAAGGAAATGTAGTGTAACAATTACACCAGGAATAGATATAGTCGTGTTGTTAATACAGAGAAAAGTTAAAGGAATGGAAGTGGAGAAAAACATATAATGAAGAAGATCTTATATTGTTTACTGGTGTATTATGATCCAATCACACTAGGTGGCTTCGAACAGAATCCTTGTGATCATCAAGAGGACTTATTCTGTTATAATGGTCTGTGCCGTCAATATGGACAAATGATGCACTATGAATGCACTAGAAATATTGTTGGATGAAAAAATGAACACTTTTATCGAAATGTTGTTAATGGTGATAACATATTCCCATATTCTCAACACATTACATTATAATCGACTAAATGAACAATTTGGTCAATGATCCACATTGATTAAATGCATGTAACTTTTATGAAATTGAAATTTACTAATGATTACTAGTCTCTACATTATTTAAAAGAAAATTGTGATATGTTTTATTTAATGTTTTTTATGCAGACCATTGCTTAGAATTATTGAATTTCTTAGCACAATGAGGTTTATTTCTTAGTGTGGACTAGGGAGCTAAGTTAGAGACAACTTCTCTCACTAGTCAAATGAAGATACAAGCTATTCATTAATAGAACTAGCAACACCAACACTAGCTACACCAGTAGGGGCACACTATTATCAACAATAGTAGCACTTCCAGCTAAAACTCATAGATTTTTCTTGAATGTAGGATGGCTCCATCTAATGTTACAATTGATGCAGTTGTGGGTTCTTTCCATGTGCAATAGGGAAAATTTTAAGGATGTAAATCTATCTTAAATTTTAGAGAACTTGGAGAATCTCACTAGTTCATAATATGAAATATGTAAAATGGTTGATGATACTTTTATAAAAATATTCAAATTTCTAATAATTTTATATAGTCTCTATATAAAATTTTGGCAATTTTTAAAGTAAAATAGTTTTATAATATAAAATTTAGGTGAATCATTTTCAGGAAAATTGGAAATTAGCGAATCATTTTTTTGGAAAAATCATGGAAAATTAGCCCATTTGTAAATATTAGCCCCTAAAATTTTCCATGATGTGCAAATATTTTACTGTGTGGAGGAGGGAGTATGTGTGAGATAACAAAATATGTGCATTGCTCGGAAGACGAATTTCCGCAATGGTAATTGCATTATTGAAGCTGTAGCTCTAACATTTTATTAAATTCATGAAATTAATCATATTTTTACGAGTTAATCATTTATTTTAAATAATATAAACTTACAAATTCGTTAATAGTTGGTTTAAAGTTTTTAAAAAGTGTGTGGATATTTCCATGTAATGTAGTGTGTGGATGTTTGCTTGTACAAAGCTTTGTGCATGGAGAAATCTTTGCATAAGCAAATATCCACAAAGTGTAGTAAATATTTTTGAGATTTATATCTTAGCATGGGTTGGGGAACTAAGTAAACGATGTCTTCTCTCACTATTCAAATGTAGTTACAAGCTACTTAGCAATAGCAACAACAAAACTAGCACCAAATGAACTTGTAAGAGGAGCACCAACTGCACAACCAACAACAACACTTCCAACTGAATGTAACATCTCACCCCACATTTACCAACTTTTAAAGGCTCTCTAGGGTAAATATGAGTTGAGAGTTATTGTGCATTACCCAAAAAAAAAGTTACATTTATGGAAGTGGGACCTATTATCTTTAAACTTCACTGCAACCTCGAGGAACACCTGAGCATCGAGATGTCAAAAAGCATGCACTAATCATATTTCCTTGGAGTGGAACTATATTATTAACTCACATTACAACCTGTCTGCACTCATATAGGCTTGTGTATGTTTCCATAAGGATCCATCCACACTCATAACCCATCATCCATGTGGCTACAATTGCGATTACTCAATTCTGAGGGTGTGGCAAGAAGCCTTGTTCTATATTTTTCAGCTAGTCTTCAGGCCACTGCCTAGATCTTCCAAGAAATTTCCAAGAATATATTATCTAAATACCAAAACCTCTAGAATCAATTTTTGAACTTTAATCATACTAAAAATTACAAAACCCAAAACAATCCTTTATGCAAACATTTTTTTCGACAAAGAACTTGTAGCTCATAGATGCATCTTTTGTCACTAATTCAATTAGTTCATCAGAGAATCATCAAGAAGGATTACTACCCTTTATTACTACTTGTAAGAACATATATTATCTCATGCATTCAATAAGGTAACCAAGATCCCATAAAACCATGGAATGGATTGATAACGGGAGCACAACATAAAATGAGAAATATACCATGCATGTAACCAACATTTAACTAGAATGGAACCATGACAAGAAAATCATAAAATCATACATAAAAATAAGAACTTATGCCCATTAATCTCAATAAGAATCATCACATAATAACATATGAAAATTTCAACCAATTCAAGGACTTCCACATTCCACCTGACCATATATTGGTCTGAAGAATATTTCTTTCATCCAATTACCCATGTTCCATATTCCAAGCATGAATGTGGGATACTATGGGATAAACCAAATATAAACAAAAAAAGAGAAACAAGAGGTTAAACCACCTCCATGCTTAAGCCACTAGTATCTCACCTAAACCTACCTAGAGATCACCAAACCAACAAAATCTTGGATGCCTCAGAATTTATTCACCATACCAAGAGGATTTTTCCTATCTACACCCACCTATCAAGGGATTCGTAGAGAAAACCATTTTCACCACTAACCCTTGGGATTTTCCTAAGACCACCTCACCCAAATCCAAAATATTTCGACAATCTGAAGCTCAATCAAAAATGAATCCCAACATACACTGGCTATCCAGGAAATGGAAAACGCAAGGCTGTAACCAATGTTTATCTACGAATATCCCATGTTAGTGACAAAAAAATAACCAAATAACCAAATGCAAGCATGATTCATTCAAATCCAAATATGGAAATGACACATGCAACCTATTACCTACAGAATCCCCCTATTATAGTTTCTCTTCCACTGTTCTTATTGTGCTCCCTTGCTTTCCTTGGCTTGCTTGCTTGTATTTAGGTGTTTCTTTCCTTGTGCTCTCTCTTGCCATCCTTCTCTAAGTGAATTTTTGAATTCCTACGTCTATCCAAGAGTGTGATAGAGTGTGATAAAAGAGTAACCAAAAGTGTATGATCCCAAAAAAGAGTGTTGGAATGTTCTCTCTCTCCTTTTATTTCTGTCTCCTATTATTTTCATTCACTTTCATTCATTTTCCTTGGCATGCATATACTTGTCTCTTCATCTTGTTTTCTCCTATTTTCATTTATTTCTTTAATTTATTGTCATTTATTTCTCTTTTCCTTTTGGCAATGCCAATGTGAATTCCATATCCATTATTTAACCACAAGTGGTACCTTTTTTAATGCTTTCCCCTCCGTTCATCTTGGAATATGTGTCCCATGACCTTGGTCTCATTTATCCTTTATAATGTCCTTCTATTTACATGGAAAATAAACTTGGGGTTGTTAAACCCCCCTGGGGTAACACCATCATCGGTGTTCTTATGAATATTATCACCACAAAACCGTTGAACCTGAAAAACATACTACTTATGGATATTTATAATAGAACTCGATGCAATATTTACAAAATACTACGTGTTTGAGCTTTATAACACAACTCATTACAGTCTTTAGAATACACACACACACAAATATATACACACACACACACACACAGATATATATATATGTATGCATGTATATATATATATAATATATATATATATATATATAATATATATATATATATATATATATATATATATTATATAGATATAGATATATCTCTATGTGTGTGTGTGTAGACACTGAACAAATCTTCAACCAACAAATAAAGAAGGATACAATTCCCCGCATATGATCAACCATCTCCCATGTAGCTTCATGGGGACCAAACTGATTCCACTACAACTTAACTTGCTCTATTGCTCGATTCTAGAGGACGAGTTGTTTCTACTGTAATATGCATTGTGGATTTGGCTAGAACTCACCCCTTGGTTCCACCTACAATTCAAACCAATCAATCACATTACTAACATCTTGTACATATCTATTAAGCAATGAAGCATCGAAAACATCATGGAATTTCATTGATGGAGGCAGAGAAATTTTGTATGCCACTAGTCTAATCATCTCAAGGATCTCAAAAGGCCCACAATACCAAATTTCAACTTGGAACATGACCTAATCCTCAAAGATCCCTTCTTAGGCTTAAAGCAGAAGTAGACATGCTCCCCAATCTGGAACTCCTCGAATTCTTTGTATTGATCTACATAACTCTTCTTCCTACCTTGTGTTGCCTTTAATTTTTTTTTAATAACCATCATCTCCTACTACATCGTTGCCAACATATCCAGTCCAATTAACACCTTGTTCACTATATTGCTCAAGCTGATAGGAGTATTACAACTCCACTTGTAGAGAGAATCAAATGGACTGATGTTCAAGGGTTCCTGATACCTATTATTATAAGCAAAATCCACAAGTGGAAGACACTCCTCCCACCTCCTATGTTGATGCATGACTTACATCCTCAACATATCCTTGAAGATCATGTTAACCCTCCCTATCTACCCATCTGTCTATGGATGATAAGTTGTAATGAAAGTTAATTGAGTCCCCAAGCCTACAAACAACTGCTTCCAAAACTTATAAGTGAACTTGGCATCTCTGTTTGATATAATCTTCTTAGGAACTCCATGCAACCTTACTATCTCCATAATGAATATCTAAGCCACTTCACTAGTTGAATTAGTAGACTTTATGACAATGAAGTGAGCTACATTGCTCAATCTATTAACCACAACCATGATGGAGTAATTTTTCCTCGATGTCCTGGGAAACCTTGCAATGAAGTCCATGGAAATGACCTCCCATTTCCATTCTGGAATTGGAATAGGATGCAATAGACCAACTATATGTTTGCATTCAATTTTCACCTGTTGATAATCTAAGCACTAAAGAAAAACTCAGCCATCTCTCTCTTCAAATTGAGTCAATAGTAGAACTTCTTAATGACTCTCAAAGTCTTCTCGTATCCCAGGTGGCCTATATATGGATTGAAATTAAACTCTATAAAAGTAAGCTTCTTCAACTCGCTACTATTAAGCACATAGCTTATGTTCCTAAATATGACAAAGCTATCCACTATGAGGTGATGCTACACATTCTAATTGCTCTCATCGTTACGCTGAAATATCCACTTTAGTTTCTTGTACCTATCATCATGCTACCCTACATGTAAGATCCACTCTTGTAAATCTATCCCATAAGAGCTAAAAAATGAAATATGATTCACCTACACTATCCTATTGAGAGCATCAACGACCCTATTCTCTTTTCGTTTAATGTACTTGATCTCAAAATCAAACTCACTAAGAGTAGCCAGCCATCTAGTTTTCCTTGCATTTAGGTTGGGCTAGTCAAACAAGTACCTTAGTCCACTATGGTTATTCATCAATATGAACCTCCTACCCAGGACATAATGTCTCTGCATATTTAGTGCATGAATAATAGCTAGGAAATCAAGATCATAAGTCACATAATTATTCTCATGTTCATTCAAATTCCATGATTCATCACAAACCACTTGCCCTTCTTGCATCAAGACTCCACCAATTCCTTCCTTACAAGCATTTGTATGAAACACAAACTTTGTATCAAAATCTGCAATCTTCAAAAATGGAGAATTCGTAATAAAATGCTTCAACTAATCAAAACTAGTTGCACACTAAGGAGTTCATTCAAATTATTTTGTTTTCTCTGCAAAGATGTAATAGGATAACCAATATTGATTTTTTTTTTTATTAATATCCTATAATAACTTGCTAGTCCCACAAATGATCTGACTTCAGCCACATTCCTTGGAGTTTGCCACTCCAATGATATCCTTAATCTTTTATGAATCCACCGCTATACCCTCCTTGAAAACAACATATCCCAAGTAATGAATATGATTCTGAAAGAAATTACACTTACTGATCTTGGAATACAATTTATGCTCCCCCAACAATATTAATATTATTGTCAGGTGCTTTGCATGCTCTTACTCATTCTTTATACTAATATATCATCAAAAAATACTATCACAAACTTATCTAGATAAGGGCACAACACATTGTTCATCAAACACATGAAGGTGGTTGGAGATCAAGTAACACTAAAAGGAACCACCACCTCACAATGCCCATAACTTGTACGGCATGCAATCTTGTAGATGTCTTCTTCTTTGATGCCCACATGATGGTATCCCGATCTTAGATAAATATTTAAAAACAATGCAGATCCATTTAGCTGATTGAATAAATCATTAATCCCTGACAATACATACCTATTCTTGATAGTCACATTATTCAGCTCCCTGTAATTAGTGCAAAAATTGAGAATACCATCCTCCTTATTTACAAACAACACTGGTGCACCCCAAGGAGATCAGTTTGGGATTATGTATCCCTTATCAAGCATCTCTTTAAGCTACAACTTCAATTCCACCGAATCTAAAGTGCTCATCCTCTTAGAGTTCCTTAGATACTAGCATTGTTCTTAGTATCAACTCAATAGAGAAATCCACCTCCCTATGAGGCGACAACTCTTGAATCTTTGCAAGAAACGAATCCTAAAATTTCTACAAGACAAGATAGTTCTTCAGGACTTCATCATCCTCAACATCCTTCCCTTTATCACTGGAAACATGAACTGTAAACAATAGACACCCTTTCCTACAGCTACGCTTAGCTTGCATAGTTGTAACCATTCTCAGTGATGTAGGCTTCTTCTTTCCCTAAAATATTCTCTTTTCTCCATCATCATCCAAACAATCAATGGCCTTCTAATAGAAATATATCTTTTTATTGTGGATAAACAACCAATCCATGCCCAAAATCATGTTATATGCACCCAAAGGAAGCACATTGGGGTGGGTTGTTGTAGGCATTCCATTAAGCTCAAATTCACAAGATCATACCAAGTGGTGAGCTCTTCTCTTTGTCCCAACAACAAACTGCACGAACCAAGATTATGCTTGCACTTCTTTATTAAAATGACATGGATCCACTAGACCAAGTCCAACATACCTATATATCTATCTACGATTAATCAAAATGGAAACAAATTGATCATGAAGCTTACCCTCCATCTCGATAATAGATTCCTGATGCCATGCCTACTTGTTGTCAAGTGTTGCATAGATCTAGGGAACTATCTGGCCTACATCACCAACTGTCTACACCTCCTGAGCACTGTTGATTTGTGTCTTTCCACCTTGGTACAATGGACAATAATTCTTATGATGGTATTTCCCACAAATCCAACACTTCAATGGCATCCTAACATTTTCTTTATTCTTCTACTCTTCAGGCTAAGACCAGTGTCCTTTCTCATTTACATTAAACTTCTCATAAGGGACTACATTTTCCTTGTCAATTGCATCCAGATATCTTCCTTTCTTCTTGGGCCATTTTCCTTTCCTCTTGTCATTACCTTTCTAGTTACAATTGAACTTAGGCTTGCTCTTTAACTTCCTGAGATAATGTTTTAACTTTCTAATGGCTTCCTCCAATGACTGAGGCTCATCAAAATCAATTTGGTGTTTGAATGACAATGGAAAACCATTGATGGACCTTTGGATCTTCACTTTCTCATCCTCGAGGTAGGGCAATATCTCAACATATCTAGAAATTTGGTTGTGTATTCTTCATATGTCATGGAACCCATCCTAAGTTCATAAAACTCCTTGGCCTTTCCATCATAATACCTCTCAAACATGTATTTCTTCCTAAAGAGACTTTAAAACTCATCCCAAGTCAACTTCACTTCTATGATGCCTCAGAAATTTTTAACATCTTCCCACCAGATATTTTATTTCATTTGAGACTAAAGGTAGTTATTTTCCCTTTCATGTTCTCTGAGTAGTCATGCAATATGTAAAATTTCTTCATCCCAAGAAACCATGCTTCTACATCTTTTCATTTCTTCATTTTCCCATCAAAAGTAGGAGGCTCAGGTTTCTTGAATTCATCTAGTAAATACTCACTCCTCCTATGATGTTGATGGTAATGGTGATTATTTCTCTCGGTGGTAGAGCTAGAATAAAACCCATGTGTACCATCTCTTTTCTTAGGTGTGCTCATGAGTACGCCACTCCACGGTATCATAATTGTCCATCATGTACCTTTTCTAAGACTTAGTTTCATCTGCTCCATTATTTTTTTCCTCCTACCTATTTCCATCACTGATCTTGACCAGCTAACCTTACTTTTGCAATTCTGAAAGGCTCTAAAACATAATTGCATTGAACTCATCTTGTTGTTCTTAAGGTTTTGTTGTCCTTGTCTAGGTTTCAATCAACTTCTCATTATATGTGTTACAATTTCCAATATATGTCCCCAAACTCCTCAATGTATCTACTAGATCAAGAGAATATTCATCTCCTTTCTACTCAACTTCCTTCTCCCATTCCACTGATTTCACTTCAGGCCTACATGGGTAGTCATGTGAACTGTAATCCACCATTTTTCTCTTCATATTTGGAATTCTATTTCCTCCACACATACCATATTTCACAAACCAAATAGAAGAACTAATAAAAATCATACCTCAATGTATCTCACGGGACATTATTGGATCTGTACAAGTCACTCCAGATTAGCATTATATATAATAATCACAACAACGTATCAACATGATGCATTAATCAAGATGATAATTTAAAACTATAAAATTAACTACATGCATGATAACCTTAACCATATTTATCTATCCCAAGGTCCAATTCTGTAAACCTCACTTTAATACCACTTTGTAACACCAGTACAAGAGAAAGGTTTGCATTGAATGAAACAACTATGATACCACCCTGATGCAGGAGCATCTAGACCTAGCCAACAATGTGATGGAGTGGTCACATGTTGTGGCTAATGCAAGTTTAGAGAAGACTTGGTTGTTTAAATTTTATTAATTTCAAATACATGTAAGTAGTTAATTATTGCCTAATTCTAAATTGAATTAGCAATAAAAGGCAAGTGATCCTCCCTGCATGGAGATCAAGCCAAGTAGTCTAGTTTGTTTATATTAGGATAGGATTTGAATTCTAAATGTATAATTGATTCCTTCAATTATGGAGGAGATGTTTAGATTAGCATATATTTTTGTTTCCTTTCCTTTATGAAAGGAGGAGGAGATAGAGAAAGGATTCGAGAGAATTTGTAAGCCTACGAGTAGCGTAGGAAGAGATGGCCGCTAAATAGATTAATTAGGCCAGAGAGGGGAAGAGAGGCTCAAACTTGTAATTACGCTTTTATGTGTGCATATATATAGAAGAGGAATGAATCTCGAGCATAGAGATAGTGAGTGGATCATATGTTTTTGAAACAAAGATCGTTGACTGTGTAATCAGGCCTAAGGTCAGAGACTCTGTTATTTTGTTTATCATGAATTAATCAATGTTGTGTATGTAATTCCATGTACAACCGTGGAGGCCTTGAATGTTTATTTTTCCTTGTATTTGAATGAAATTCATGCCGAATCTGTGTTTCCAGAATTAACAGTAGAAATCCTTGCGACTAAGGCAAACTTGTTGTAGTTTGGGTCCGCAAGGGAAAAACCCATTTACACAGAGAAACTATGCAAAAACGCTTACGGGATTTGATAAATCAGACTTGAAATAATATAAATCTTTCTTTTGGGCCTTATCGGGTCTGATATATAGATCGCATTGCATCAGAGGAAGAGAACTGACTTGGAAAGTCAATGAATTTCGATATCGCAACCCAACCGAACCCAAAATGGTATAGGGATGATCGAATAGCCTATCTGATCTGTAAAGGGCTATCGCATCTGAGGTTTCTGAAGCAGGGTTATATATTGTTAAGTTCCATTATAATCACCGATAGCCAATAATGATATTGCATCTGACCCTGCTAAAGGATATCACCGATATTGTAGACCATTGAGATTGTCGATCGCCAATATAGTGATTGAATTTGAGGTGTTTGATCGATCAAACCTCGATTTGCAGCAATAACACATATGACTGTGTGAAAAGGTGGAAAAGCATTGTTTCAGAATTTTGGAGAGTATTTGGTCCTGAGAGGGGAAAACATAGCTTTTGAGCGTTTTCAAAGGCTTTTCACTCCCTATAGGACAAGGCATGGTTTTTAAAGGAAAAGGGGTGTTTGGCGGGGTGATTGCTTGGGTCATTTTTTATTCATTTGGGGTTTTAAGGCTAAATGCCTATAAAACACTTCTGATATGCATACATGTAGCATGAAGCTTTATAGGGCCATTAAGGGAAAAATGAGTCCCGATAAGGTATATTAGTTGTTGCAGCATTAGGGTTGCGTCATTTTTTGTATCAAAGCAGAACTGTAATTGAGTAATTGGGGTTAAATAAAATAGAGAAATTATGTATGAAGGAATAAAAAATAGAGTTGTGTGTCAAAGTATTCATGCAGGCAAAAGGAAGGATTGGGTTCTAATATGACAAAACGAAGGCACATAGAGGTGATGTGTAGCAGAATTGGCAGATGCAAGAGACAGAGGAAATCGATTCAGAACACAAGTGACAGCATAAGGAAGTGTGAAGACTGCAGCAATATAGAATAAGAGAAGATGCGAGGGGAGAACCAGATGTGTTCTTAAATGCAGAGCAAGGAAAGAACTCTGAACTAGCAGTGAACCTGAAGAATCCAACAAGAGATTGGATAGAGAGGACAGTTGAAGAGCTCTCAAGAGAGAGTGAGAGACTGCAGGAAGCCTAGAAGGAGAAAAAGTGCTTCTCAAGAGGAGGTTCCAGATAGAGGACCATGCTTTCCAAAAGACTGAGTGAGGAGATCTTAATGAGGTAAGATCACAGTAAGGACGACTTGTTGTTGTAGAGGCTTGTTTCAAAGGAGTGAGGAGCTCATGAAGAGTGAGGAGAAGAAGATGACTACTGATAGTCATAACAGAGGTTTAGAAAGAAGCCACAGCAGAAGGAAGGATGCCAGAGCAAATGGCATGAGGATAAGTCAAGAAGATCTTGACAAAGAGAGAGTTGAGATAGATTTCCAGATTGGAATATTGATGGAGATGCCGTAGAGAAGTGATGAAGACTAAAAGCATGGTTGGACCATGAGAAGGAGAGTAAAGTGGCAGAGGCTACAAGAGAAGAGAAATCAACAAGTGAATTTAGAGATAGCAGAAGAGTTGGGAAAGATTGAGCAAATATTGAGCGCTCAATAGGAACTAGAGGAACTCAGAGAAGCAGAAGCAAAAATGGAAGTTTCCATTTGTAGACTAGAACAAGGTGAAATGTTGGGTGAAGAGGATAATGGGAGATCAGCTGATGATCTCATGGACTATTGGTATAGTTCATCATAATTCAAAGATATGATGACAATGGAAGGAGATGAGGCAATGGAGCCTTGTGATTTTTATTCTCGTAGTTTGTGTATGTTTGCAGGATATGCAGATGATGATGGATATTCTAGTAAAACTGTCACAAGTAGGAATGAAGCTATGATGGAGAATGCCTTTTAGAGGAAGAAGGTGATGATCTATTGTAGTTGGAGTTCATAGATGAAATTATGTTTGGTGTGAAATAGTCAGATGAAGTTGATATGGACCAGAAGTCTACTGACAATGCCATAGTGGTACTACAAGAAGGTAAACAAATGAATTTTTTTAATGAAATTGGTGAAAGAAGCTTGAAATATGATAGTGCAGAAAACAAGATAATTCAAGAGGATTTCCAAGAAAAGAATGATGTTGAGAATGGAAGTTGTGATGAACTACTAGAGAGATGTCACAAGGAATTAGAATTCTTGGAAAGACTACTTAAGGAACCTAAAGAAGAAATGAAGCTTTTAAAACCTGATAAAGAGGAGATTATGGTTACTATGCATGATAAGGATGAACTATCTCCAACATTTATAGAGTTAAGTAAATGTTTAGACTCTTTAGTTAATGATGTGACTGCAAGTTTGGAAGACACCATTAATAAATATGATGCTGAAATCAGAGAAATTGAGCAGAGATTATTTGAAGGTGAGATGAAAGATTAGGAACAACAAGGAAGTTATGTCCTCAGAGACATGAATGAGACAAAAGTATTAATCTAGCAAGATGAAGATGGGAGGAATGAGCAATTTATAGGAGATGATCCGCAACATGAGAATGAATTTGAGGAAGGAATTAGATTGCAGAATTATAGCAACTGCCGGCGGAATGAACAACAGGAGACTAGTCTAGCAGTAATGAGAGCATAAGTGAATATAGCCTACAATAAAGGAAAGTAAATACTGAAGATACAAATGGAGAATGAATAAAAGGGTCAAATGGAAGCTATTGCAACAGAGGTGGAAAGGCAAGCTGATGAACGAGTTTAGGGAACTTGAACAAATTTATATTGATTTGTTAGAAAAGGAGAGATCAAAGGAATGGAGCCATAACAGGAAGGATCTACTGAAATTCAAAATATCTACGATGGAGGATTGGTGCTTGAAGCATCACAAGAAGATGAAAAGTATTATATTTTGAAAACTGAGAGTTGTTGTGTGTTTGTAGATCATATAGACTTGAGGGAAGACAAGCAATTATTGGAAATTGTTATCTTAACAGGTGAAGAGATGACTACTCATAGTCATATGCAGAATAAAGAGAAAAGTTACAGTCAAATGACACCCAAAGGATGATTCAAAAGGAGGATGGGAAATAATTATTGAGATCAAAGGATACAATGAGGTAAGGCAACTGTTTAGTGTTGTCATCAGGGAAAGGAAAAGAAAAGATATGGTTTTTCAGATTTTAGAAGAAGGAAATTCACATAACCTTGTGATGCAAAGGAAATGGCAGTTGTTAAACATAGTTGTAGCGAATTATGTAGATGTTAGGAAACTGTTGAAGGTTGAAGCCAAAGGAGAGCAGCCACTGAAGATTGATATAGAATACTTTGTGTATATTAAACAGTCATTGAAGATTATTGACCTTGAAGAAAGGCAGAGAAGAGAAGAACTAAAGACAGATGATGCAGACAATGAAGATTGTGCAAAACTTTTGGATGAAATTCCAAATGAAATGGTATATTGGTGGCATGAGTTAAGCAAGCAAGGAAACCAAAGAACAAGTGATCAGACTGTACAACCAAAACTGAATGAGGACAAAGTTGTCATGAATGAAAGATATGGAGAAGAAGTTGTCAGAGGTTTTGGCATGATGAGGAAACAAGGTAAAGCATTTGTGTTTATTGAATTGATTAATTTTGATGAAGATTTCTATGCAAGAACAAGGCAATGTCAAGTCAATCTGAACCACGAAGTTAATTGTAAAGAACAGATCAAATTAATGAAGGGTGAGATTAGACTACCTTAGAAAGAAGAAATGGTGTTGACTCTAAATTATGGGAGTATTGAACTAGAAATGAGTTCAAGAGATGATAGTAACATGATTACCATTGTACTACAAGGATTTATTGATGAAGAAGAGGTTGAAGATGACATTTCAGGAGTAGACAAGTATAATGCCACGATCCTTAAGGATGCAGAAATGAAGTTATTGGAAGAAGAAATATTCCAAGTAGCTAAACAAGTAGGAAGAATTCTGAGATTTCAAGAAATTTGTGAAGTTACAGGTATGCTGAGAATTGAATTAAGAAGCAGTGAAGTCATTGCAGAGTATCGATGGAGAAGGCATTTGTACATCTCAGGGATGTATATGGAAAAATATTGGCACAAAGATTATGATGTTCATATTCAAGAACACAATCAGTTGCAGGAGAATAGTATTCAACATATGAGAAGTGAAGTGGACAAAGAATTGGATGAGTTGAGGATACTCATACAACAGCATTCCAATAGAAAAAATAGAGGACAAAAGAAGGAAGATTGACTGGAAAGAATGGCACAGATGAAGGAAATGGAAAACTACAAACTAAGATGTAGGGGCCTGTCATAAACTATAATGATGAGCAAACAACAGTAATATATATGAAAAAGACAGCAGCAGACAGTGAGAGCATAACTAATGGGACAATACAGCATAAAGGACAAACAACAACAACAACAACCAAAGATAGACTACCAAAGAAAGTATGGGATCCGGGAAGAAATAGATCAAAAGCGCATGATCAGGAGATCATGATTAATTTAAACCTTGGGAGTCTGATGCAAGAGCATCTAGACCTAACCAACAATGTGATGGAGTGGTCAGATGTTATGGCTAACGCAAGTTTGGAGAAGACTTCTTTGTTTAAATTATATTAATTTCAAATACATGTAATTAGTTAATTATTGCCTAATTCTAAATTGAATTAGGAATACAAGGCAATTGATCCTCCCTACATGGAGATCAAGCCAAGTAGTCTAGTTGGTTTAGATTAGGATAGGATTTGAATTCTAAATGTATAATTTATTCCTTCAATTGTGGAGGAGATGGTTAGCTTAGCATATATGTGTTTCCTTTCTTTCATGAAAGGAGGAAGAGGCAGAGAGAGGATTTGAGAGCATTTTTAAACCTACGAGCAATGTAGGAAGATATGGTGCACTAACTAGAATAATCAGGCCAGAGAGGGGCAGAGAGGCTCAAACTTGTAGTTACACATTTATGTGTGCATATACAGAGAAGAGGAATGAATTGTGAGCATAGAGATAGTGAGTGGATCATATGTTTTTGAAATAGAGATCGTCGACTCTGTAATCAAGCCTAAGGCCAGAGGCTCTATTATTTTGTTTATCATGAATTAATGAATGTTGTGTGTGCAATTCCATGTACAGCCATGGAGGTCTTGAATGTTTATTTTTCCTTATGTTTGGATGAAATCGATGCTAGATATGTGTTTCCATAATTAACAGTAGAAATCCCCGCGACTAAGGCAAACCTCATGTAGTTTTGGTTCGTAAGCGGAAAACCCATTTACGTAAAGAAACTACGCAAAAACACTTAGCAAATTCAATAAAGTGGACTTGAGATAATATAAATCTTGCTTTTGGGCCTTATCAGGTCTGATATATAGATCGCATCGCATCGGAGAAAGAGAACCGACTTGGGAAGTTACCGAATTCCAATATCACAACCTAACTGGTCTCGAAACGGTATAGGGATGATCGGATAGCCTATCAGATTTGCAAAGGGTTATTGCATCAGAGTATTCTAAAGCGGGGTTATATATTGTTAAGCGCCATTATAATCACCAATAGCCGATAATGATATCACATTGGACCCCACCAAAGGATAGCACCGATATTGCAGACCATTAAGACTGTCGATCGCTGATATAATGATTGAATCTGAGCCATCGAATCGGTGAGACCTTGATCTGCGGTAATAACACATACGACTGTGTAAAAAGGTGGAAAAGTGTTTTTCGGCATTTTGGAGAGTATTTGGTCCCAAAAGGGTAAAACATAGTTTTTGAGCTTTTTCAAAGGCTTTTCACTCCCAATAGGAAAAGGCATGGTTTTTAAAGGAAAATGGGTGTTCGGCGGGGTGATTTCTTGGGTCATTTTTTTTTATCTATTTTGGGTTTTAAGGCTAAATTCCTATAAAACACTTTTGATATGCATACATGTAGCATGAAGCTTTAAAGGGCCACTAAGGGGAAAATGAGTCCCGATAAGGTATATTAGTTGTGGCAGCCTTAGGGTTGCGTCACACCCAACCCCAATCCACTCACGTTTACAAGATTTCCTAGGTAAACATGACCTAAGAGTTACTATGCATGAGCCAAAAACCAAGTGTCTACAACCGATATAAATAAGTTATAAGGGTATGTCCGTAAGCCCTCTTCTAGATTTTTAGGTTTGTCTTCAGGCCAGCGCCCATATTTGCCCAAAAATTTCCAAAACTTTGTCATCCAGATATTGTAACTTCCATAATAAACTTCCAATCTCTAATCATACCAAAACTTATAAAACACACAATACTCCTTGATGCAAACACTTTGTAGGAAAAGTACTTGTAACTCATAAATGCATATCTTCTCACTAATCAAATAAGTTTATCAGAAAATCATGAAGAAAGCTTAGTACCCCCTATTACTAGCTGTAACAATATACATTAGCTCATGTAATCATATATGGTAAGCAATATCTCATGAAACCATTAGATGGATACATAACAAAAACACATCATCAACTAAGAAATATACCATGCATGTAACCAACATTTAACAAGAATGGAACTATGACAAACTAGTCATAAAATCACACATAAAAATAAAAAATTATGCTCATTAAGCTCAATAAGAATGAACACATTATAACATATGCAAATTCCAACCAAGTCAAGGACTTCCATATTCCACCTAACCATAGATTGGGTTGAACAAAATCTTTCTTTGATCCAATCATCCTCATGCCATATTCTAATCATGAATGTGATCTCATGTGATAAACCAAATATACCCAAACAAGGGATCTAGAGGTTAAACCACCTCTACCCTCAAGCCATAATGATCTCACCTAAACTGAATCATATATCAGCAAACAAACACAAGTTTGGATGCCTCATAATTTCTTCAACATAGTTAGAGGAATTTTCCTATCAACACCCACCTATCGAGAGCTTCTGAGGTAAATCCATCTCCACCACCAACCATTTGGATTTTCCTGAGAACACCTCACCCAAATCCAAAATATTCTAGCAATTCAAAGCTCAACCAAAAATGAATCCCAACATATCCTGGCTATCCAAGAAATGGCAAAGGCAAGGTTGTAACCACTTTCTATCTAGGAAAATCCCATGCCAATGACAAAAAAAAAATAAAAAATAACCAAATCCATGCACCACCCATTCAAACCCCAACAAGGAAATCACACATTCAACCTGTTACCTGTGAATCCTCTTATTGTAGTTACTATTCCAACCTTCTTCTTGTGCACCCTTGATTTCCTATGCTTGCTTGCGTGTATTCAAGTGTTCTTTTCCTTGTGCTCTCTCTTGCCCTCCTTCTCCAAGTGAATGCTTGAAAGTCTAATTTTGTCCAAGAGTGTGATTGAGTATGATAAAAAGGTACCCAAGAGTGTATGATCCCAAAACATAGCCATCTAATGTTCTCTCTCTCCTTTTATTTCCTTTTCCTTTCCTTTTCCTTCAATTTCGTTCATTTTCCCTTGAACACATGTTCTTTTCTCTTCATCCTCCTTTTCTCCTCTTTTCCTTTATTTCTTTAATTAATTACCATTTATTTCCCTTTTCCTTTTTCCAATCCCAATGTCAATTCCATAGCCATTAATTTACCACGAGTGATTCTCACTTTAATATTTTCCCCTCAATTCATCTTGAAATATGTGTCCCATGATCTTAGTGTTATTTTTCCTTTATAATGTCCTTCCATTTACATTGAAAACCAATCTGCAGTTGTTACACTGAAACTCATAGTTTTTTTTTTGAATCTAGGATGACTCTATCAGCTGTTATAGTTGATGCGCTTGTAGGTGCTTTCCATGTGTAGATATTTTACTATGTAGATGAAGGAGTATGTGCTGGAGAAAAGAGCATGTGCATTGTTCAGAAGACAAATTTGCAAAAGTTTTAAATGCAAAATAGTTTAAAATTAATTGTCTCTGCGGAATAAAGTTCCATTTGCACACCCTTTCTTTGACACATTCTGCTTTCCCCACAAAAGGAAATCCTAATACAATCAAGCTATGTACAATTAAACATAATAATAACATATTAAAATTAATAGTTTAACATTAGTTTTATCCCTACTAAATAATATTCTTGATGCTTACTTTGTTCTCCCACACATGCCTCATCCTTCGCACAGTGAAATCTCCTTCTAATGAAACATAATAATATTCATCCACACATCCTTAATTCTGTAAATATTCATAGTTCTATAAAATCACAACTCTACACAACTACTCCCATTAATGGTTAATGTGCAATACAATTACCTCTCCAGGCAATGAAACATATTAATAATAATAGACTGCAAATATCTCATCCTAATTTTTCCCTACCAAATAATGTTCCCTATGCATGCCATGTTCTCCCGCACATGTCCCATCCTCCGCAAAGTTAAATTTTCACAAAAAGGAACATAGTAATATTGATTCACACATCCTTCAGTCTTCAAAGATTCATAGCTCTATAGAATCACAGATCCACATAACTCCTCTAGTTAGCAATAGATGAAATGACTATGTCGTGAAAGAAAAATATAGTCCCCTCTCCACAAAATGAAATATAATAATAATAACAAACATTAATTCCCCTATGCACCCTTCCTTCTTTTGCAAATACCACATCCTAATTCCATCCTTGCTAAATAAAGTTCCCAAATGCAACCTTGTTCTCCCACACATACCCGATCGTTCGCACATTAAAAGCTCTTCATAATGAAACATAATAATATTATTATTATGTTCCCTATATTATGCAAATATTTGTATCCCTATAAAATCAAGCTCTATGCAACTGCTCTTCCGCACATACTCCATTCTATCCACAAAAAACACTTTGCACAAAGAAAGCTTCTTAACATTAATTGTTTCCTAATAAAGTTCCCTATGTATCCTCACTCTCCTGCACATAGTAAAATCTCTGAACAATGAAACATAATAATATCAATTTGAAATTTCTTCATACCTTGATCTCTCGCATATATTCCATCTTCTGCAAAAATTCACAGGTCTATAAAATCACAATTATTGCATATTTTTTCAATGCCTCCTCCTCTCCCCTACCTCCAATCCTTTACAAAGGGCCTATAATTGCATCAATTCTAACACCATTGGGCAAAGAAATAACACACTCTCAAAGCGCTCACGAATATCACTACTCCATGCAAACACATTAACATTAATATTTTAATATCAATTTCCCTATGCACCCTTGTTCTCCCACAAATATCATCATTCTCCCACACATACCCTTTTCTTCGCAAATATTCATAGCCCTATAAATCAGAGCTCTATGCAACTCCTCTCTCACACATACCTTGTCCTCCACATAGTAAAACTGTACACAATGAAACATAATAATAATAATTCAAACTTTGTTCATAGTTAAATCAATTAAAGCTCCCTCTACATCCCCATTTTAATTTCCTTATGCACCCTTGCTCTCTTGCAAATACCCCCATTCTCTACCATAGACCTCGTCCTCCACAAATATTTATATCTCTATAAAATCAGGTCTCTAAGCAACCTCCCTCACACACATATCCTATACTTCGCACAAAAAAATCTGTGTACAATGAAACATAATAATAATAATTTGAAATTTATTCATAGTTAATTTAATTAAAGCTCCCCTCTCATTCCCATTCTCACAAGCAAAGCTTCGTACACTACTTTATATTAGAAGGCCTGACATACTCAACTTTATAACAGAATCATGTCAATTTAACATATATAGAGTGCATTTGGTTAGATCCCATTATTTAGCTTTGCTCATGCGGAATGAAATAATATTATTTATTGCCTTATTATTTGGTTCTAAAACCTGTCGCAACATCTTTGGCTATGGTAATGCGACTTGGCCATCTAAAATATTTAATTAGACGAGAAAACAACCATTTAAGGTCTAGGGTTTATGCCCAAGGTTTAAAATAAATAATTTTTAAACAAAGTCCAATTAACAATGCATGTAGTAATTATGATTTTTCTGAAAGGCTTTTCCTGCACCACAATATTGAGCAATAAAACCTCAAATTTTGTTCATGCCGGAAAGTAGTATCCTTGCAATGAAAAATAAATACTTCAGAGACAAACAGAAAACAGCTCTTAAATATTTAATGCGATTTCAATGTGAAGAGGGACGTGTAGTGCACAAAGCTTTGCTTGTCCGAAGCTTTCCCCACACACAAAGTTCTGTGAAAGCAAAGCTCCTCAGAAGAGGTATCATAATGAATGATTGTATAGGTTAAAGTTGTATAGATTAAAGAAACACACAATGGTTTGAAAAATAAGGATTGTGTAGGATAGAGAAACACACAATGGTTTGAAAAATATTTAAATTTTTTGAATACATTTTAATTAGTAAAACACTGCGATTTAATAATTAAGAGAACAATAACACATAACAATTTGAAAAAAGGATTTAAATGTAATTGGTAAAACATTGTGACATATTATGAAACCACAACTTTAAATGTGAGATAATTAAAGTATCAACGTTTTTCTCCTCTACCATTCTCCCATGTAAGGGACTTGTAATATTGGACATAGCAGTAGCAATGTTAGACAGTGTCACGCATAACAATGTTAGTGTTAGAGCACTCACTGATGGAATGCCCACACGGAGAAAAATAGGTTTTATTTATTTCAAAAGTATTTGTCATCCACTAGAAAATAATAAAAATAAAACGGCCTCCATCATTATTTATTTCAAATTATTTGTCATGCATTGACAAATACTAAAAATAAAACACCCTCCAAAGTCAACTGATTGAAAATTAGAAATAAAATTTTCAAAAAATTATATTGAAATTATGGAAAATATAAATATTCAACATTTCCACAAAGCTTTGGTTAAAATTGGAAAAACACAACAAAAGAAATTCTAAGTCAATGCACTTTGACTATAAGAAAAATGCTATAGTTCTTGGGTAGGAAAAAACTAATAAAAAAGTAAATAATCCTGTAAGAAAAAGATATTATCTTCTAGAAAATTTAAAGAAAAATATCAAACTTAAAAAATTACAAAAATTCATAAATAATAAAACAAAAAAAGGGTAATATATTTCAAATTCAATCAAGATCTTCTTAAAGTAAATTTTTATGTCATCACAATTTGGCATTAAGAATTCAGTTAAGAAAAAGGTTCCATATGGTCATTAAATTTTAATAACCAGGAAATATTTGCTATAGAATTAATTAAACAATTATCTAAAATACAAAATTGTAGAGAGGGATTTAGCGTTCGTTATGAACACTATCTCATAATACTGCTTTGCTTTGTATGGCATTTTCACATGCGAAATGGGGTAAGTTCAAATTTTTTTCCCTGATGTGTGACATGCAGATGACTGATGTGTGACATGGAGATGAAGTTCAATGAAAGTCGAAGCATTTTTTTTAGGAATAAGGTTAAAAGGGTGAGTTTAGATAGAGTTGATGAGTTATGTTTTTGTAGTCTGAGTGTTTGAATCTATTATAAGTTATGTTTTTATAATTTGTATTGTGAATTAGTGATTTAAATTATTTATATTATCTTAAAAGTTATCTAAATAAATCTAAATATATTTATTTAATATAATGATTATCCAAACAATTTAATCAATAAAAAATAATTTTATTATTGTATATCTCTTTGATTCTCTAATTTAGTATCAGAATCAAATTTAGATTTGGGTTAAGGAGTGTGGCTGACATTGCTCATCGGTCTATTGAGTTGGGAGAAGTGCACATTTGCACTACTCTGACAACAGGGAGGATATTTATTGCATGGTTTAGCATTGAGATCTGTTGAGAACGGCATACCAGTCCGTGCGGGAAGACTTTTGGGGTGTAAAACCTCTTGCGTTGTCACCATAGTCGCCGTGACAAGAGAAGCCCATGGCTAGGAGTGGAACACATCAGATCAATGAATTTATTGGGTCATTGTTAGAAACCACGAAGCACAGCTGAAGTGGAGGCCGTTCAAAGGATTTAAAGCAAACGTGCAGCCGTTTGTGTGCATTCAAGTTAGATTCTCATTGTTTCTAAAGGGCTTTGCTCTCTGTTTGGGCCTCTGAATCCATGTGCGTGTGAAATCTCTCCTAGTTGAATAATTAATATTATTTTCTATTAATGGAGAAATGGTTACATAAGTTGTAACGTATCTCCTTAGTTTAGGATTTGTTCCTAGAATTTAGGAGTGTGGTTGCAACTTCCTGTTGTACTTAATGATGTAATCTTTCATTCATGGATAGGAGAGTGAACGGAGAGAGTTCTCTTTGCTTGAATGCAGTCTCCAGGTGCAGTACTCACCTGTGAGCTGTAACTCCTTTTTCAATTCAAGTCTAATTTTTATCTTGGTATGAGAGCTCAGAGTAGGGACAGCCTTATTTTTTTAGGATGCATCTTTGTACAAAAATGTAGTGGCGGTGGTGTATATAGAACCTTCGTAGAATCAGGTGGACTGCAGTAACACCTGAAGCGGAGGTCTCACATGACTAATCATCTCTGAGCAGAAGAAAGGGTTGGTGTGGTTTCGACGGGAATAGTCGCGCCATTTGGCACGGTTTTTAGAGAAATAGTCACGCCAACGTTCCAGGAATTGCGATTGGCACGGGAAAGCAAGCCATACGCGTGCCAATTTCATAAGACGGATCGATTTTGTTTCTGGCGCTGGTCTTTCACCGTCGAAGGAGCGCTAGCCTCTTTCTCTATGGAAAATCTACAATTTTTTGCAGATTGACCTTGCCCGGTGGTGGCACTTCCAAACTTCAGATCTGTTCGGTGGTAGCAAATAGGATTTCCCCGGTGGTGGCGCATTGGAGTTCCTGATCTGTTTGGTGGCAGCAGATCGGATTTTCTCGGTGGTGGTGCATTAGAGTTCTTGATCTATTCGGTGGCAGCAGATCAGAATTGCCTCGTGGTGGCTCATTGAAGGTACAATTTTTTTCAGCAAAACGAAGGTTCAGATCTGGTATGTGGTGATTTTTTTTTAGAGTGTCCTGAAAGTGTTCAGTTGGATAGAATTATTTATCATAGGATCAGAAATTTTATCAATCCAATGTGAATAACAATATAGAATCGTATCTCCACGATTTTGGCAAACTCGATGGATCGAATTTCACCAACTCGAAATTCAAGATGTAGACTTTACTTGAAAGTGCAAATGCATGGTCGATCGTTATAGGAAATGAGCTGAGACCAGGATCAGCTACACAAGAGCAAGATTTGGATAAAAGGGAGACAAAAGCGAAGTTCATATTAAAGATGTCCGTCAAGGACAATGTTATCCCACATATTAGAGACTGTAAATCGGCCACTGACATTTGGATGATGCTCAAAAACCTATACCAGACAGAAAATACCAACCGTGTCTTATCACTCAAAGGCAAGCTGTTTGCATTGAAGATGGAGGAGAATGAGTCTGCTACTGGATTCATTGCTGGAGTCAAAGACCTGAATGACAAATTGGGAGATATCAGAGAGAAAGTTTCTGATTCAGATCTGGTCACGATCACGTTCAATGGAATGACAGATGAATACGAGGTGTTCATCTTAGGGCTTTCAATAAGGGAGAAAGCTCCTGCGTTTGAAGAGCTGTCAGGGATTCTGCTACAGGAAGAAGAGCGGTGACAAAATTTGAAATCAAAGAGCAATGACCTTGCTCTGATGGCAAAAAGGAGACAATATAGAGGGAAGCAGCATCAACAACCACAGGAGCAGCAGTAGAAAGGTGCCAATACATTTTAGAAGAGATCGTTTAAAGGTATGACTGCTAATAATTTTCCCATCAAGAAATGCTTTTACTGTGGAAAACCTGGTCATCAGATTAAAGATTGTTATAAGAGGCGGGTAGACGAAGGAAAAAACAAACAAAGAAAACATAAGGGTTACTTTGTTGAGGAAGAAGAGGACCATAGCAACGAACTTCGACTATTTATAGTCGATTGTGCTCTTTCAGCTTCAAAGGGAGATGAGGATGCCATATGGTATGTCGATTCTGGCGCATCCTCACATATGACTAGTAAGAAGGACTGGTTTGAATTTCTTAAAGAAACTTCATGTGGGTCGAAAATCTATTTAGCAGATGATACTAGATATGAGATCAAAGGATATGGTTACATTCCTGTAAAGTTACCTAGCAGGGACATTAGACATCTTAAAAATGTATTGTATGTTTCAGGAATTAAGAAAAATTTGGTCTCTGTCTTAATGATTACTGATCAGGACATGCAAGTTCAATTCTTTAAGACTAACTATGTCATTAAGGATATCTAGATGGAAATAGTTGCAACAGGAGTGTGCGTGGGGAACCTGTACAGACTAGATGTGAAGAGTATGCCACAACAAGCAATGGTTGTAGTTGGATCGACAGTCGAAGATCTTTGGCATCAGAGATTCGGCCATCTTAATCTGCAAGACCTCATCCTACTTCAAATAAAAGGTATGGTTGATGGACTCCCTGTTTTCCATAATGTTAAGCTGGATTGTGATGGATGTGCATTAGGGAAAATGCATAGAGAAGAGTTCCCTTTGCATGTTAATAGAAAGGAAAGAGACATTTTAGAACTGGTGCATACAGACATGTGCGGACCTATGCAAACTAGGTCATTAGGAGGAGCATATTACTTTCTTTTATTTACAGATGATTGCACTAGATTTTCATCGATATACTTTCTGAGTAAAAAGAGTCAAGCCTTTTAGTATTTTAAAGAGTTTAAATCCATCGTAGAAAACCAGACAGGAAAAAGGATAAAAATTATCTACTTAGATCAAGAGGGAGAATACAAGTTGGGAGAGTTCATGAATTTCTGCAAGCATCATGGGATTGTGCAACAGTTTATAATGCCTCACACTCCACAACGGAATGGAGTGGCAGAACAGAAGAACAGAACCCTTATGGAGTGCGCAAGGAGCATGCTTCAAGGTAAGGGTCTATCAAATGGTGTTTTGGCAGAAGCTATTAACACTACTGTGTATTTAAAGAATAGGAGTCCTAGTAGATGTTTAGGCTTCAAAACCCCTTTTGAAGCATTGTTTGGATTCAAACTAGCAGTGAGTCATTTAAGAATATTTGGGTAAAAAGCTTATGCTCATATATCTAAGGCAGATAGGAAGAAGTTAGATCCCAAAGACCTGAAATGTATATTTGTTGGATATGGCACTGAGTTCAAGGCATATAAGTTATTTAATCCTGTGACTCACAAGGTTTTTGCAAGCAGAGATGTCGTATTTCATGAACAAGTTGAAGAAGGAAAGGAGGATTCTAACAGTGATTGCCACATTCCATTGCTAATAGAATAAAACAGTGAGGAAGATGAAGAGCAAGAGTAGAAACAAGAAGAAGAAGTAATAGTTAATGTAATCAATGATGATGCAAGCCCAGAAAAGGCTGAAATAGACAGAGTTGAGGTAAGTCCCCTACCAAGGAGATCAGGTAGGAAGACTCGATTATCTTCTAGATTGAAAGACTATGCATTAATGTCAAAGATTGTAAACATTGTAGAACCTGCAAATTATGAGGAAGCAAGTAAATTTGATGCATGGAGGGCTGCAATGTATGAGGAAATAGAGTCAATAAACAGAAAACATACTTGGGATTTGGTTGAATTACCTGAAGGTAAAATCCCATAGGATGCAAATGGCTGTATAAACCAAAAATAAATGCAGATGGGAGTATAGAGAAACTTAAAGCTAGACTGGTAGCAAAGGGTTACTCACAGCAAGAGGGAATAAATTTCGATGACACCTTTGCTCCTGTAGCCAAATTAAACACCATTAGAATGCTAATTTCCTTAGCAACAAAACACAAATGGCAACTACACCAGCTAGATGTTAATTCTGCATTTATGAATGGTGACTTGAAGGAATAAATTTATTTGGTACAGGTTGAAGGTTTTGTGAGAAAGGGACAGGAACATCTTGTGTGTAAATTGAAAAAGGCACTTTATGGTTTAAAACGGGCACCCAAGTCGTGGTATGAGAAAATTGACTCATTTTTTGTACAGAATGGCTTTCATAGGAGCTTGAATGATCCAAATCTGTATAACAAGTTTAATAAACAGAGGAAAATTATTTTGATCTCTTTCTATGTAGATGATATGATCATAACAGGGAATGCTAACAATCTAATCAAAGAAATCAAACAGCAGATGTCACAAGTGTTTGAGATGAAAGATCTCGAAAACCTTCATTATTGCTTGGGATTGGAGGTATGGAACAATTCTGGACAAACTTTTCTTACTCAAGGGAAGTATGCCAGAAACTTGCTGGAAAG
Source organism: Pinus taeda (assembly GCA_000404065.3). NCBI lineage: Eukaryota > Viridiplantae > Streptophyta > Pinopsida > Pinales > Pinaceae > Pinus > Pinus taeda. The sequence continues at coordinate 151,643 of APFE031701504.1, read as the reverse complement.
GTTCAGAATGGAGCAGTGCAGATCAGCAGCAACACCATTACAACAGAATTTAAAGTTGAGCAGTGATGATGGTACTAAAGAGGTGGATACCACTATGTACAGACAACTAGTTGGTAGTTTGATATATCTAACTACAACTAGACCAATTTTGGCATACTCTATTAGTGTGTTGAGCCATTTCATGTCAAAACCACTCGAAAGTCACTGGGGCGCAGCAAAAAGTGTGTTCAGTATATTAGTGGTACTAGTAATTATGGCATCTTGTACACTGACACTTCTGATGTTATTATAGCAGGTTTTTCAGATTCTGATTGGGCAGGTAACTTGGATGATTGAAGATCTATCACAAGTTATGCATTCAGCATTGGATTTGGGGTCATAGCATGGAGCAGCAAAAATAAGAGCATTGTAGCTCTATCTTCATGTTAAGCTGAGTACCAAGAATTGTGTGCAGCCACATGTGAAGCTATCTGGTTGAGAAGACTCCTCAACAATGCAGGAGAAGAGCAGAAAGAGTCAACTATTATCAAAATTGATAACCAGAGTACCACCAAGCTTGCATACAATCCAGTCTTTCATAAAAATACCAAGCATATCGATACTCAGATTCATTTTGTTCGAGAGAAATTACAGTCAAAAGAGATATGTGTTGAATATTGTAAAACTTGTGATAACATGGCTGATATTTTTACTAAGCCTCTTGGACGTGTAAAGTTTGAATTGTTTAGAGGGATGCTTGGAGTTCAGGATAATCCCTTTCTCCATTAAAGGGGGGAGTTGAAAATAATTAATATTATTTTGTATTAATGGAGAAATGGTTACAAAAGTTGTAACATATCTCCTTAGTTTAGGATTTGTTCCTAGAATTTAGGAGTTTGGTTGCAACTTCCTGTTGTACTTAATGATGTAATCTTTCATTCATGAATAGTAGAGTGAATGGAGAGAGTTCTGTTTATTTGACTGTAGTCTCCAGGTGCAGTACTCACCTGTGAGCTGTAACTCCTTATTCAATTCAAGTCTGATTTTTATCTCACAGTGCACTTTATTTTTATTGAGTTCAAAGGTTTATTATTAAACATACACTTGGGGTTATTTTATTATGGAGAAATAAATTGGAGAAAAGAGGAGTAGAGTCAAAGATGTGAGTTGGTATCACATTTTTTTTAAATTTGTTTTGTAGAGAAAAGTGAGTTGGTATCACTTTTTTTTCCTAATTTGTTTTTTGAGAGAAAAGTGAGTTGGTATCACATTTTTTTTTAAAATTTTTTTGGAGAGAAAAGTGAGATGGTATCACATTTTTTTTAATTTGTTTTGGAGAGAAAAGTGAGTTGTATCACATTTTTTTTTTAATTTGTTTTTGGAGATAAAAGTGAGTTTGCATCATTTTTTTTTTTTTTAATTTGTTTTGGAGAGAAAATTGCACGTGATGAAATGAGAGATAAGGGACTAGAGTTTTTTGTTAAAAAAAGTTTAGGTGGAAAGAATTAATGAGGCTGCTCTTTTTTTTTTCCTTCTGAACGGGAAATTGAGTGATGAAAATGCTTTTATGGGGTCTCAAATTAAGTTATGTGGTGATTATTGTCTGTGGTGTTTTTTCTTTTAATTGGTGAAAAGAGAAATAAGAAGTGTTTTTGAAGGTTTTATAATTGGATTTGCTTTTCTTTTTATTTGAAACTAGATTGAGCCTTGTTTTTTAATTGCAGGGATTTGGTTTTGGATCTAGTGAATTTGGGTGTAGATCTAGTGGATTTGGTTACATTTTGTTGGGAAAATAATTTGTGTTATCATGTAAAAAACATTTGGCGAAAACTTATTTGATGACTCCACAAGATTTGAAGGAGGAAATTATGCAAATTGGGAATTCAAGATATTAAAAATACTAGGGAGGAAATTATGCAACTTGGAAATTGAAAGTATTAAAAATATTAGAGGGAAATAACTTGTGGTCCATAGTGAGTGGGGAAGAGCCCAAACCTACTGTTAGTGGAACATTCCACATTGGGAAAAAGGTGAAACAAAAGAAAAGGTGTTCTTACAAACATCCTTAAGGACAACATCATTCATCATATTAGGGGTTGTAAAACATCCAAAGAAACATGGGATGTTCTCAAAAGATTGTATGAAACTTCTAATACCAACCATATTTTGTTCTTAAAGACCAAGCCTTTTTTAGTTAAAATGGAAGCCAATGAAAGCATAAGCAATTTCATAACCTGTGTCAAAGAGCTAAGTGATAAGTTAGAAAGCATTGGTGAAAATGTTTCCAACACTGACTTCGTCACGATCACATTGAATGGCTTAGTGAAAGATTATCAATTTTTTGTTTCAAGCCCTTGAGCTAGAGAGAAGACTCCTGCTTTTGATGAATTAGTAGGTATTCTTCTATAAGAGGAAGAGAGGATGAAAAAGTTCAATTTAGGCTCTAGTATATCATATCGAGCATTGGTAACCAATGGTAAGTAGTCATACAAAGGGAAGCCATGGGACAAGAACAAAGGAGGAAAGTTTCAAGCAAAACATAAAGGTAGGGCACAATCTAAATTTCCATCTCATGATAAGAGAAATGATCATTGTGATTATTGTGGAAAATGATGCAGGAGGATTAAACCCAGGAGGAAATCATTGTAATTAAGTAGACATAGGGGGTCATGTATTTTTAGGAAGTAGTTTTCCTAAATGATAAATTAATGTAATTTAGGCCTTTAAGTGATTTAATTAGATATGTGAGCGAAAATGTAAGTGCTCTCGAATAAATGAGGAAATGAGTGGGAGTAATGACAAAAGAGTTCAAAATCAAATGTAACTCTTTAAACATTCCATGATTCAAGGGACAAGAGAGAGACTTTAGGAATTAATTAGAAGTTGACATAATGGACAGAGGATTTAGGAGTCGGTTCAGTAGATATAGGAGTCAAACTAGGATAGTTTAACAGAACGCCTGGCATATATGTATGCCTAAGGGTAGAGTCAAAGGGAAGAGGCCACAATATTGATGAACAGGCCTGTGTAGAGACAGAGGAGTCTCAGTTGTAGTGAATTATTCATAATTTTATATATCTAGAGATTCATTTGGGAACTGTGTAAATGTGTGTAATAAGACTGAATGATTGATTTGTGCGTGAACTCGTAAGCTCTGTAGCAAAGGATTGCAGGCAGAGCTCAGAAGAATACGCAGAGAAGAGAATGATTCAAAGGAATCGTAAGATATCTTTGGATCCAGTCAGAAGGAGCACAATGAAGCTTTGAGGTGAAGGCGATATAAGAATTCGCAAAAGATAAGCTTAGGAGGAGTGCGCAGCGAAATAATAGAAGGCCTGAATCTTTTGAAGAAACCCAGACCATAGAGGAAAACTAAAGAAAATGCGTAAAAACTAGGTAAAAAGGGATGAGCAAAAGAGTAAAGTTCGAGTGCTCACCAGCCGTTGGATTTTTAAGATCAACAGCTGGGATTTAATCGCATCGGTGGAACCTTTTTAAGTTATCGGGATGGGTCATTGTGTTATAGTGATAGTGATCATCCGTTTAAACGTGGACTATAAGATCAAGATTTAGATCAATAGTCCAGATCTAGTTGCTAATCGCATTTTCGACAGTTTTAAGTGGAAGGGTGAAGTGTTATGACCAAGTGATTGCTATCGTGTGATTAATCGTCAACCTTCAGATCGTGATCCTGATCAACGGTCACGATTAAATCGGTCATCGCATATCAAGCAAGCAAAGATCAAAGATATTGGTTGATTGGGGGTCGGGCCTTCATATAGTCCAACACTGTGGAGCAATTGAAGGGTGGACCCAACGACACTTATAAGTGCCAGTGGATAAGTTTTGAACTCCGCCATATATGGTTCGAGGTAGAAGGTTAGTGTAATTCCTTTGTATTATTTTAAAGGGTTACACCGAGTGTTTATAGGCTTAAGAATTATTTTAACACTTCTCATAGTCATATATCGGAATCAGAGGGGCAATGAGGCACATACGAAATGTGGCCTGCGAAAGTCCCGATAGCCGATAGCGATTGCGATAGAGGTACAGCCTCAAAATCTGTCAGACGTCATATGGAAGACACAAAAAGGTATGTTTTGCATAGTATTTCTTTGTGAAAGGATTTTATAAGGAATTAAGTGTCGATGAGGTTTTATGTGTTAAAACCATACGTAACCAATGTATCAAGAGAGAAGGTTTTATATATGGGTTGTATGAAGGTTATAAGGGCTTTAAAAGTCTCGATAATTGAATATTAATGGGAGGCTTTAACAAAGGTTTAATTAAAGATTGTGAAGAGGTAGAATTCCCAATAGGAGGTCCAGGTAGGGTGATTGATTTCCGATACAAAGGAACTAATGATAAGGGGCCTTGTCCATTTATGGTTTGAAGATTTGACTCCATTGCAGAGTTAAATACCTGGGACAACTGTGTTTATGCATATTGATGCATACTATGGGTATGTGCAGGGGTATCCCTGCACCATTAGTGTTATCAGAGCAGAATTGAAATCAAAGCAAGAAAAGATTTCTATGAAAGAGAGTTTGCACACAGAAGAAGGTAATTTGCATAAGTTAAATAGATGAATGATAGAGGCTACATCAAAACACTGTGAGGGGAGCTTTTGAAGTTCTAGAGGATTTTAGCATTCCTGTAGAGGCTTGGAGTAGATAGGAACAGAGGATTCCTTAAAGGAAAGAGAAAGCAAGATTGCTTAATGCAAGTTCTAAAGGAAAGAGGACTTAGAGACAAGACAGAGGAAATCCATTCAAAGCATAGGTGGAATGGTGAAACAACATCATGTTGAGATCTTGAAGGTGAGGTAATATGTTCTATTTTAAATTTAAAATGTGTGTTCTTTATACTAATTCACAGATGACAACAAGAGTTGTGAGAGGAAAACCAATGAGTTCTTGAAGACAGAGTAAGGAAAATACTTTGAAGAAGAAGTGGCAGTGAACTAAAGAATCCAACAAGAGATTGGATATAGAGGATAGTTGAAGTGTTCTTAAGAGAATGTGAAAGATTCCAGAAGCCTAGAAGGAGCAAAGGTGTTGCTCAAGAGGAGGTTCCAGATAGAGGGCCTATGCTTACCAAAAGACCAAGCCAGGAGAGCTTAGTGAGGTAAGATTACAACGAGGAGGACTAGCTGTTATAGAGGCTTGTTGCAGAGGAAATCATGAAGAAAGAAGAGAAGGAGATGACTAATGATAGTCATAGCAGAGGTTAAAAAAGAAGGCACAATAGATAATATAAGAAAGAGAATGCCAAAGCACATGGAAAGAAGATGATTCAAGAAGAAATTGACAAAGAGGTTGTTGAATTAAAAGAACAACTCAATGCATTAAGGAGAATGCTTGAGGAAAGCCAGAGACTAGGTTGGGTCTTGAGGAAGAAGCCAGTGCAATGGCATGCGATGCAAAGAAGGCTACAAGAAAATCAAGTAAAGTGGCTAATGGGAAAAGTCAAGGAAGCTGAGTTGGAAATTTAAATGGAAGAGTCCATTTGTGAACTAGAACGAGGAGAAATTCTAGGAGAGACTGAAGATGAAGACTTGAAGATTGAAACTTCAAGTGAGGCCAAAGGGTCACATGGGTTTAAAACTATCAATTTGTGTGTGTATGCAGGTGAAACATGTAAAGAAGGACAATTGGTTGATATTTTCATAAAGGAGGAAGAATACCAGTGGAATCTAAATTCTGTTTTGGAAGAAGATGAGATAGATAAGTCTCAAACGCAGTTGGAGGATGATATCAGGCAACCAAGTGAAGGGCTTGAGAAGAGTGAAGAGGAGACCACTCAAGGATTTTTGATTCATAAAGAGAACTTGGAATAGCAAGGAGATATGATGGTTGAAGCATCCAGTGAGACCACAGGGTCTTATGTTTTTAAAACTAATGGTTTGTGTATGATGGTATGTATTGTAGGAGAAAAGCAACCTATTGAAGATATCTTCATAGGAGATGAATATCTAGAAGCAAAAGGTGACAAAGAGAACTTTTCAGAGGAGGAGAAATTTCACTACATACAGAAGAAAATGTCTATGGATGAGTCTATAGAAGTTGTCATGGAGATGAGGAATCAAGATCTTATTCTGATGAATAATGAAGGAATATTGTCTCAGAAAGGTAATCAAATTACTTTCATTGATGTTATTGATGGAAATCAAATGTAGGAGAATGATAATGCAGATGATGAGACAAGGATAGCTCTTGGGGAAGATAAACAACAAGATATTGAAGGCAAGCTTGGAAAAATACTATCTTAGCTGAAAACATAGTAAAGGATCATCAGTTCATTATGATGATAGGCACAGTGGAAATAGCCATGGAAGCTATTGAGGAATAAGAACATCTACTAAAGGATGCTGAGAAGGAAGAATTCTATGCAAAAGACTTAGCAAATGGAGAAAGAACACTAATAAAAGAATGTTTTGTAGAGGATGAGAAATCTCTAGAAGTTGTGAGAAGTATGGAGAAGTATCTTTTAGAATATAAAAACTCTGAAGTAAAGGAGGATGAAGAATGTCTCTTAAATGAGAAAAGCAGTGAATTATTGTAGCAGAAAGAACTTAGGATTGGAAGTGATGATGAAATATTGGCAAAGTATCACAGAAAATTTGCATTGCTGGAATATTTGCTGGAGAATTCAGTGTATGATAGTATGATTGCAGAAAAAGGAGTTCACTACAATGGAAAAGAGCAGGAAGACACCATTAGGATAGATGGTGTGGAAGAGAGACTAATGGACAGTCTCATGAATTCTTTTGAGAGTTCAACTCAACATACCGATGTGTTAACAGAGGAGAAGGAAATGGAGAAGCAAACTGAATTGTTGCGTAAGGGAGATAAGGCACAATAGCCTTATGTTCTTTATTTTAATAAGTTTTTTGTGAGTAGAGGCTTTGTTGCACTTGCTGGAGGATATTTGGCACAAGTGAACAACCAAATAAAAGTTAAAGAAGAGAATTCTATGGAAGAACTCAATCCATGGAATATAGAAATTAATTTTCTGGAGAAAGTGTTGAATAGTCATGACTCAATCATGAAAGAGGGTAAGGATGATAGGGAGGCAGTTAGCAAAGCAACCAAGACAAAGGTTGAAGCAAGCAAAGCAAGAGTCAAGATAGAAGTCATAGCAAGCAAGGCAAAAGTTGGAGCAAGTGCAAAAGAAGAAGAAAAAGTAAACCAACAACTACAAAGAGAAAGTAACCATCAACAACTTAAAGAATTAGTGGACAACAACAACAACCTGAAACAAAGAGAAGGAGGCAGAAATATGAAACAGAATGTGGACCAGTCCAAATATGCACTAGAGAAAGAGATTGAAGAAATGTGGCAATTGATGATGAAGCAGTCCAAATGGAGGAAAATGGTAGTAGCAGCAAGCAAGATTAATTAGAACTTGAACCTGATTGACAAGAAGAAGAAAATGGAGAAAAAGACAGCAGAAGTGTAGCAGCAACAAGGGAACAAAGCATGTGGACAGTTACAGAACAAAGTGTGGGATGCATGAAGACAAATACCAAAAGGCACATGATCAGGAGATCAGGAATATTTTCTATTTTGGGAATTTGATTCAGGAGTATTAAACCCAGGAGGAAATCATTTTAGTTAAGTATACATAGGGGGTCATGTATTTTTAGGAAGTAGTTTTCCTAAATGATAAATTAATGTAATTTATGCCTTTAAGTGACTTAATTAGATACGTGAGAGAAATTGTAAGCGCTCTAAAATAAATGAGGAGATGAGTGGGAGTAATGACAAAAGAGTTCAAAATCAAAAGTAACTCTTTAAACATTCCGTGATTTAAGGGACAAGAGAGAGACTTTAGGAATTAATTAGAAGTGGACATAATGGATAGAGGATTTACGAGTCGGTTCAATAGATATAGGAGTTGAACCAGGATAGTTCAACAAAACTCCCGGCATACATGTATGCCTACAGGCAGAGTTAAAGGGAAGAGATCCATTTGGGAACTATGTAGAGATAGATAAGTCTCAGTTGTAGTCAATTATTCATAATTTTCTAAATCTAGAGATTCATTTGGGAATGTGTGTAATAAGAGTTAATGATTGATTTGTGCGTGAACTCATAAGCTCTGTAGCATAGGATTGCAGGTAGAGCTCAGAAGAATACGCAGACAAGAGAACGATTAAGAGGAATCGTAAGAGATCTTTGGATCTAGTCAGAAGGAGCAGAATGAAGCCCTAAGGTGAAGGTGATGTAAGAATTCACAGAAGATAAGCTCAGGAAGAGTGCGCAGCGAAATAATAGAAGGTTGGAATCTTTTAAAGAAACTCAACCACAGAGGAAAAATGAAGAAAACGCGTAAAAACTAAGTAAAACGAGATGAGAGAAGGAGTAAAGTGCTAGTGCTTACCAGCTGTTGGATATTTAAGATCAACGGCCAGGATTTAATTGCATCGGCAGAACCTTTTTAAGTTATCCAAACGAGCCATTGTATTATAGCGATAGCGATCATCCAATTAAACATGGACCATCGTATCAAGATTTAGATCGATGGTCTAGATCTAATTTCTAACCGCATTTTCAGTGTTTTTAAGTGGAAGGGTGAAGTGCTATGACCAAGCGAATGCGATCATGTGATTAATCATCAACCGTCGAATCGTGATCCTGATCGATGGAAACGATTGAATTGACCATCACATATCGGGAAAGTAAAGATTGGAGATATCGTTTGATCGAAGGTCGGGCCTTCATATAGTCCAGCACTATTGAGTGACTGAAGGGTGGACCTGATGACACTTAGAAGTGTCAGTGGAAAAGTTTTGAAGTCTGCCATATATGGTTCGGGGCAGAAGGTTACTGTAATTCCTTTGTATTATGTTAAAGGATTACGCCAAGTGTTTATAGGCTTAAGCGTTATTTAAATTCTTCTGATAATCACATATCGGAATTGGAGGGGTGATGAGGTACATATGAAATGTGGCTTGTGAAAGTCCCGATAGCTGATAGCGATTTCAATAAGGTACAACCTTGAAATCTGTGCAAAGTCATACAGAAGACGTGAAAATGTATGTTTTGTGTAGTATTTCTTTGTAAAATGATTTTATAAGGAATTAAGTGCCAATGAGGTTTTATGTGTTAAAGCCATATGTAACCAATGTATCAAGGGAGAAGGTTATATATATGGGTTGTACGAAGGTTACAAGGGCTTTAAAAGTCTCGATAATTGAGTATTAATGGGAGGCTTTAACAAAGGTTTAACCAAATATTGTGAATAGGTAGAACTCCCGATAGGAGGTCTAGGCGGGGTGATTGAGTTTTGATACAAAGGAACTGGTGATAAGGGGCCTTGTCTATTTATGGTTTGAATATTTGACTCCATTGCAGAGTTAAATACATGGGACAGTTGTGTTTATGCATATTGATGCATAGTGTGGGTATGTGTGGTGGTATCCCTGCACTAGAAAACCTAGACATCATGCTAAAAATTCATTTATAATAAAATATAATGAGTCTAAAGAGATAAAGAAAAGGCATAATGGGAATTTTGTGGACAAAGACACCTCAATATATGTTGGATTTAAAAATCTCATATTGTTTTTTTCTAATGCTACATTGTCTGCTAAGACTGATGATGTGAATGCTTGGTTCATTGATTCTGGCGCATCACTCCATATGTCTTGTAATAAGGATTGGCTTGATGAATATCATGAGGAATAATAGGTGTGATGTTTCCTAATGGAAAAGAGAGACAGATCCATGTTGTGATGTATGTTCCTCATATAAAAAATATATATATATTTTTCTAGAAGTGTTAATCAAGATCTAAAGGTGGAATTTGTTAAATCCCAATGCATTGTTAACACTAGTAGAAAATGAGCAATTAGTGACTAGGTGACTAAAAAGGTTAGTCACCATAGTTTTTCCCAGTGAAATACTACAAAAAATGAGCAACATTAAGTGACCAAACTAAAAACGACTAAAATAAATCACTAATTTAGTCGTGGGTTAAAATATTTGATTAGCTAATAAGTAATAAAACTAAAAATGATTAACATGAAGGATTGATTTAGTCTAAGAAAAAGATACAACTACCTAACAAGTACCACAATAATATGACTTAATTTTTTATGTTAGTCATCTTAATTGTGTCAAGCAATCTAAACTTACAAGTGATAAGGGATTGATAGGTAAGATTGGTTGAAAGGTTATCCTTCCTTAAATACTTCTTCATCCTCACATGGTGTATAGGAGAGCCAACTTTTCACTATGTATATCTAATAATTTGTAATTTTAAAAATATATATTTTTAATCAAAAAATTATTTTATGTATTTTTTAAAAATCTATCCATTTAATCTAATTGGGTCTAGTTCTAATTTGAAATTAATCTAAAGGGAAATTTTAATTTTTAAGACTATAATATCAAATAAAAACTACTTTAATTTGATATTAACTGACCTACATCCATCTTAGCCCCGGGTCTATCGAGCGTTGAGAGGGGTCCAATCTCTTGAGGTGCAAACCTTTTTTTCTAGTGCAAAATTTGAGGAAATGTTTTCACCTCAAGGGACTAGACACCCTCTCAACACTTTATAGTTATAGGGTTAATATGGATCTAGGTTGGTTATATAATACTATATAATATCTATATTTTCATTTGTGTTTCTTTGTTATTCCCTCTTTCTCTATCACCCCTGAAACATACACACACTCTCTCTCCCTCTCTTCCCTTCTCTATCTATCTCTCTCTTCCCCTTCTCTCCCTCTTTATCTATATCTTTCTCTCTATTCGCTCCCTCTTTCCTCTCTTCCTCACTCTCTCTCCATGACTCCCTTATCACCCCCTCTCTCTCTCCACATTTCTCCCTCTATGTTCTTCTTGTCCCTTCCCTTTCCTACCCCATCCAATTCCATCTCTCTCCCCTCATCTCTATATTCCTTCCTCTTTATCCCTTATCTCCCACCTCCCTCTATCTCTCACCCCAAAATCAGTCTCCCTCTCTCTCTCTCTCTTCTGTCCAACTCTATCACTATCTCCCTCCCCCTTGTCCTTCTCCATCTCTATTTATCCATCTCTCTCCCTTCCCCTTCTCTCTCTATCTCTATCCTCTCCTCTTATTTCTTTTCCCTCCTCTCCTCTCTCCGTCACTCTCTCTCCATATCTCCGTTATCAGTCCTCTCTCGCTCCACCTCTATCTCTCTATGTCTTTTGATGCAGGGGCTACCCCATGTATACCCTCAGTGTGCATGTAGTATGCATAAACACAATTCTCCCAAGAATGTAACTCACAAATGAGTTAAATCTTCACATATCTAAGGTTTAAGGCCCCTTTTATACATCTCATGTTGAATGATTTATCAACACTCAACCATAGTCTAACCCTCATACAATATTCCATTATCGGGACTTTAATAAACCCTTAACCTTCATTAATGTTAATATCGGGACTTATTCACCCTTATAAATCTTTGCTAACCCTTAAATACATATGTATAACCTTTCCCCTCTTTATGCTTAGGTTACATATAGAAATTAACACATGAATCCTTTATATCCTTTGATAACATTGGACTTATATGTAAACCTCATATATCCTAGCTTAATCCATTATAAACCATTTACAAAGGAAATACCCGCAAAACATACATTTTCTGCCTTTATACGACCTCTGCACAGATATAGATGCTCCCTTTATCATAATCGCTAATCGCTCCTCTGCAGGTTTTGTTAACAAAGGCCTCTATTGCATCTGATATGTGATAATGCAATATCAAACTCCAAAATTTATTAACTGCACCCATATAACTCCATCGGGTCCGCTTACTTCACATGTTGCATTCTCCTCCAATCTCAATACCCCGATTGTCGATACTTCCAATTGTCGGTCATGCTTAATCGCTATCGGTGTGTCGGCCCATGACACATCACATTGATATGGTCCATTGCTGCTTGCCCTTGGGATATATGATTTGTGATTAGATCGTGACTGTTGATCTGGTCCCGATCCAACAGTCCACGATTAATCGGCAGTGGCTCATCGCTCTTGTCTAAGGCTGATTTCGATAACTCCAAAAGTATTCTACTGATGCAATTTAATCTTCCCATTGACCATCCAAACCCAATGGTTACTATGCATTGATACTTCACTTCTCCGCTCTTCCTTTTTACTTAGATTTTACGTTGTTTTTCAGTGTTTTCTATGGTTCTCAGGTTTCTTCAAAATGTTTTGGGTCTTCACTATTCCGTTGTGCACTCTCTCTTCTGAGCTAAAACTCTACACTTTCCTTTGATATATGTCTTTATAGAGCTCTACCTTGTCTTCTAATGGATTCAATGAATCATCGTGCTCCTCTCTCTCGCTCTCCTCTTCCCTGTGTTTCACCAAATTCTGTGTGCACACATCTATTACAAAATTATGATTCACTATAATTCAACACTTGAAACACACATTCCAACTCACAATTGAGTGGATTATATTAATAAATATAAACAATGATTACATAATGAGACCTCTGTCTCTCACGCCTGTTCTTCTAATATCCGTGGCCTCTTTTTCACGCTCTGCCCACAAGATTACAATCACACTCTCCCTAGCTGGCTAGCTCCCCTCCAACCTCTCTCTTTTTCTCTTTTCAATACATTATTAGCAGTTTCTTTATAGTTGAGGACCTGTTCCTCAATTACTTTTCAGGTGCTCAACATTTTCTTCAAACTAGTTCCTAACTAATCCTAATCCTCTCATGTTCTCCTACATTCAAGAACATTTACAAATATTTCTCACAATATCTAATTAATTCCTATTCTCATTGAAAATCACTCAAAGGCCTAAATATTTACATTAATTCAATACTTAGGAAACCAACTTCCCCAAAACACAAAACCCCCTATGTCTACTAAAATACAATGATATTGTTGGGCTGAATGCTCCTACATCAGACTCCCAAGTTAGAAAATATTCATGATCTCCTGATCATGTGTCTTCATGTGTTGTTAGAAAACCTCCAGGGTCCCAAAATTTAGTTTGCAACTGCCCAAATGCTTTTCTCTTTTGTTGTTGCTGCATTTTTTTTGTCTTTTGCTTTATATTTCTCTCCTTTTTAATCAAGTTCATACTCTGATTGATCATCCTTCCTGTTTCTGTCAACCTCCTCCATATGGACTGCTTCATCATTAACTGCCATAACTCTTCAATCTCCATCTCTAGCATATCTTTTGGTTGGTCCATATTCTGCCATTCACTGTCACCTCTTTCTCTCTGCTTCAGGTTGTTGTTGTTGTCCACTAACTCTTCAAATTTTTGTTGGTTACTTCCACCATGTAGTTGCTAGTTCCTTACTTGTTCCTCACTTGTTCTTCATGCCTCCCTTTCATCCCTACCCTCTATCAAGATTATCTATGTCAGCATTGAATCATGTCTTTCCAACATTATCTCCAGCAATTCAACATCTCTTTTCCATGGATTAAATTCTTCCATACATCTTCTTCTTCCATTTTTATTTGGCTTCTCATCTGTGCCAAATTTCCTCCAACATCTGCAACTAAACCTACACTCACAAAATAATTATTAAATTAGAAAACATAAGGCCTTAATGCCTCTTCTTCGTTTGGAAACAACTTAGTTTGCTGCTCTAATTCTTCCTCCTTTGTCAGCATATGAGTTTGTTGATTTTAATTATCAAAATAATTTATGAGACTATCAGTTAGTCTCTCCTCCACATCATCTGTTCCAAGGATGTCTCCTCGCTCTGGTTCACAATACTGAACTTCTTTTGTAATTTCCTTGTAATATTCATCAGGTTCTTTCTTCCCTACTGGTGCTTTCATCCATTTCTTGAGTAGTTCCAATTATGTCTCCCATTCACTAATCCTTTGATGAGAGTTTACTCCTTCTTCTTTAATACACTTTGCCTCTTCAAGACCTCCACTTGGTTGCTTGATACCTTTCCCCAACTGTATATGAGACCTATCTATCTCATCTTCTTCCAGAACAGAGTTTAGATTCTACTTGTCTTCTTCCTCCTTTATGACAATATCAAAAAATTGTCCTTCTTTACATGTTTCACCTGTAAACATACACAAATTATCAGATTTAAAACCATGTGACCCTTTGGCCTCACTTGAAGTTTCAGTCTTCAAGTCATCATCTTCACCCAGAACATCACCCTGCTCTAGTTCACAAATGGACACTTCCATTTTTATTTCCAACTCAGCTACTCTGAGTTTTTCCATCAACCACCGTACTTGCCTTTGTTGTAGTCTTCTATGTATCTTAGACCACTTCACTACCTTTTTCGTCAAGGCCCAACCTTGTCTTTGGTTTTCCTCAAGTATCATCCTCAATACATTAAGTTGTTCTTTTATCTCTCCAATTTCCTTGTCAATCTCCTCTTGACTCATCCTCTTGCCATTTGCCTTGGAAACCTCCTTCTTCATATTTCTTCTACTGTGGTCTTTCTAAGAACCTTTTCTACCTCTGTTGTGACTATCAGTATTCATCTTCTTCTCCATCTTCATGAGTTTCTCACACTCACTATGAGCTACACTAAGCCTCTGAATCACCAAGTCCTTCCTGCTGCAACTTACCTCACCAAGCTTTCCTCTGTACTTGGTCTTTTGGCAAGTACTTGGTTTTCTACCGCTGGAACCTCCTTTGAGCACTTCTTTCTGCTCCTTCTAGGCTTCAACTCATTTGCACCTTTTAAGAACAAAATTGTCCTTTTGTATTTCAATCACAATTGAAATACTAGGTTCTGAACACCTCTTTTTCACTCATAAAGTCTTACCATCTTCCTTCATCCTTTAGCAATTCTACCCACATCTTTTGTATAATTGCTTTTGTGAGTTGCAACACTACCTCTATAATAAGTCTCCTTCTTGCTACATATGCCTCACTAAGCTTCTCTCCTCTGAGCTCAGTCTGTTAGAATTTCTCTGGTCCTTTCCTCTTGAACCAATTGGGTACTCCTCATTGTAGATTGCTGCAACCTTCTCATCTTCTTATGTTGTTACCTATGTGTCCACATAAAAACCACACATTCTCCAATATTCAAATCAAATCAAAACAAAACATATCATATCACCTTTCAAGATCTTTTCATGATCTTGTTCCATCATTCTCCTGCACTTTGAATGGATTGTTCCCTGCCTCCTTGCATCTGCAACTTCTGCTGCACTTCACCTCTATGTGCTTGCTATTTATTAGATTAAAATATGATCTCCTCTTTCCTACACAAATATCTTAACACATAACTCTGTTCTAAGTTTCTTCAAAGAGCTTTAACTTGCTCTGGTACCAATTGACGCAGGGGCTACCTCGCATATACCCACAGTATGCTTGTAGTATGCATAAACACATTTGTCCCAGGAATTTAACTCACAAACGGGTTAAATCTTCACATATCTAAGGTTTAAGGCCCCTTTTATACATCTCATGTTGAATGATTTATCAACACTCAACCATAGTTTAACCCTTATACAATATTCCATTATCAAGACTTTAATCAATGCTTAACCTTCATTAATCTTAATATCGAGACTTATTCACCCTTATAAATCTTCGGTAACCTTTAACCGCATATGTATAACCTTTCCCCTCCTTATGCTTAGGTTACATATAGAAATTA
The DNA here is from genome assembly GCA_000404065.3 of Pinus taeda. Taxonomy (NCBI): domain Eukaryota; kingdom Viridiplantae; phylum Streptophyta; class Pinopsida; order Pinales; family Pinaceae; genus Pinus; species Pinus taeda. The sequence continues at coordinate 136,066 of APFE031701504.1, read as the reverse complement.
ACACATGCACCCTTTATATCCTTTGATAACGCTAGACTTATATCTAAACCTCATATATCCGAGCTTAATCCATTATAAACCATTTACAAAGGAAATACATGCAAAAAATACCTTTTCCACCTTTATACGGCCTTTGCATAGATATCAATGCTCCCTTAATCAAACTTTCACTGGTTCGAGCGAACATTCTATCTAATTCGAGCGAGGAACTGCAATGAAAAAATCTATATCTAGTAGTCGAGGGAGCAACATTCCTTACCAATGCAGCATTCTTTTCTTTTCTTATTTCCTTTATTCTGTCATTCGCGGCCAGCATCCGCACATGAATGATGAAAACCCCCTATTATATTATAGGGCGAAGCCCATATTAGATTCTATTATATTATAGGACATAAGCACAGAAATCACTAATCGCTCCTCTGCGGGATTTGTTAACAAAGTCCTCTATCGCATCCAATATGAGATAACGCAATATCAGACTTCACAATCTATTAACTGTGCCCATTTAACTCCATCGGGTCTACTTACTTCGCATGTCGCATTCTCATTCGGTCTTGATACCCCAATTTTCGATACTTCCGAACACCAATTGTGCTTAATTGCTATCGGTGTGTTTTCCCTTGTGATCTCTGATTTGTGATTAGATCGGAGCCATTGATTTGGTCTCGATCCAATGGTCCACGATCAATCAATAGTCGCTCATCGCTCTTGTCCAAGGCTAACTTGGATAACGCCAAAAGGATTCCACTGATGCAATTTAATCCTGACTGTTGATCATCTAGATCCAATGTTTAGTGTGCTCTGATACTTCACTTCTCTTCTCTTCCTTTTTACTTATATTTTACGTCATTTTTCAGTGTTTTTTGTGCTTCTCGAGTTTCTTCAAAATGCTCTAGGTCTTCGCTATTCCACTGCGCATTCTCCCTTTTGAGCTTAAACTTTGCACTCTCCTTTGATCTTTGTCTTTACAGAGCTCTACCTCGTCTTGTAATGGATTCAATGAACCATCGTGATCCTCTGTCTCGCTCTCCTCTTCTCTGTGTTTCGCCAAATTCCGCCTACACACATCTATTACAGAATTCTGATTCAGTATAATTCAACACTTGAAACACACATTCGAACTCATAATTGAGTTGATTATATTAATAAATATAAACAATGATTACAAAATGAGATCTCTGTCTCGCAGGCCTGTTCTTCTAATATCAGTGGCCTCTTTTTCACACTCTGCGGGCATGCTTACAATCTCACTCTCCCTGGCCAGATGGCTGGCTAGCTCCCCTCCAACCTCTCTATTTTTTTATTTTCAATACATTATTAGTAGTTTCTTTATAGTGGAGGAACTGTTCCTCAGTTACTTTTCAGTTGCTCAACAGTTTCTTCAAACTAGTTCCTAACTAATCCTAATCCTCTTATGTTCTCCTACATTCGAGATCATTTACAAATATTTCTCACAATATCTAATTATTCCTATTCTCATTGAAAATCACTCAAAGGCCTAAATATTTACATTAATTCAATACTTAGGAAACCAACTTCCCTAAAACACAAGACCCCCTATGTCTACTAAAATACAATGATATTGTTGGGTGAATGCTCCTGCATCATTTTTGTTCTTTCCTCCCTCTCTCTCCCACTCCAACTCCATCTCTCTCTCTCTCTCCTCTCTCTTCCTTCCTTCTGCTCCCTCTCTCCAACCCCTACCCAAGTCTCTCTTAAATTTGATCACATTGTATTGTGTTTAAGAAATTACCTAAATTAGAAAAACTTAATTGGTTGTAAAATATGAAACCTATATTTTGGATCAATCATGTCAAAGAAAATAAAATAATGAAAAACTTTAAAAAATCATGCACTATATTTAATCTATTATAATCAGTCAATTTGCTTGCTTTCATCCCTTGGAACCTTAGCTATGATGGATTGATGCTGGTATATAAAGAACTAGCATAGATCCATCTTAGCTTAATTTTATTAAAACCTTATTTTAATTTCTATGGGAATATTTTTATTAGCCATGAGGATAGAGGGTTTAGATATATTTTAAATTACAACATTTTTCCTTTTAGATTCAATTAAAAAAAATGTTGTAAAATTAAATTAAATTAAATATTTTTACTATGAAATAAGTTAGAGTTTTTTGGCATGTGGTATTGATAAGCCATGGTAGTGTAACAAAGCAGATTTACAAGTTAATATCCATGGTAAAGTGAGGGTGAATATCCATGGTTAACAATCCTGTCATATTGTTATAAAATATTTGATTGTGAAATAATTTATGTTTTTTGGGCATGTGATATTCTTATAAAATATTTTGATTGTGAAATAATTTGTCTTTTGGGCATGTGGTATTGATAATCCATGGTATTGACCCATGGTATTGTAACAAAGGCTATTTTTTACAAGTTAATAATATCTGCCATAATGTGGGGGTGAATATGCTAAAAGTCTTGTCATATTGTTGTAAAATATTTTAATTGTAAAATAAGTTATGGTTTTCGGACTTGTAGTATTGATAAGCCATGGTATTGGCCCATGGTATTGGTTGTAAAATATTAAACCTATATTTTGGATCAATCATGTCAAAGAAAATAAAATAATGAAAAACTTAATTTGCTTGCTCTCATACCTTGGATCCTTAGCTAAGATGGATCTATGTCAATTGTTTATATATATATATATACAACCAACATAGATCCATCTTAGCTTAATTTTATTAAAACCTTAATTTAATTTCTATGGGAATATTTTTAGTAGTCGTGATGGTGATGATAGAGGGTTTAGATTCAATTGAAAAGATGTTGTAAAATTAAATTAAAATAGAATATTTTTATTATGAAATAAGTTATTGTTTTTTGACATGTGTATTGTCATGGTATTAGCCCATGGTATTGTAACAAAGTGGATTTTCAAGTTAATATCCATGGTAAAGTGAGGGTGAATATCCATAGTTAACAATCCTGTCATATTGTTATAAAATATTTGATTGTGAAGTAATTTATGTTTTTTGAGCATGTGGTATTGATAATCCATGGTATTGACCTATGGTATTGTAACAAAAGCTATTTTTACAAGTTAATAATATCTACCATAATGTGGGGGTGAATATCCGCAGTTAAGAATCTTGTCATATTGTTGTAAAATATTTTGGTTGTGAAATAAGTTATGTTTTTGGACTTGTAGTTTTGATATGCCATGGTATTGGCTCATGGTATTGTAACAAAGCCTATTCACAAGTTAATAACACAATCAAAATATAACAAATTAAATTTTATTATTTTTATTAATTTAACTTTTTTATTATTAATTGATGGTCATATTTAAATGTTTACACTCATCCCAATATCATTTTAACTTCTTATTTTAGTTAGCATCTTAGGCAAAAAATAACAAATTCTTATTAAAAATAAATCATTTAACCCAGTTTGCAATTTACATATTTTATTTATATTATAAAATTTATTTCATTTTTTCTATTATAAATATTTCTTTTCTTTTTCATTTCCAGTTTAGCTCTAGGTTCAAATAAAATATTCACATGTTACATGTCACGACCTTGATCACATATACATAAATATATATAAAAAAAATTGGTATATACCATACATATAACAACAAAACCATATTAAAGTTCTAGTTCTTGGAGCATGGTCGTATGTCTAACCACATAGCTAGCCCTTAATGATTGCAGTAACATTCATAAACGATTTGAAATATTGTTGAATTACATTACAGCTCAACATCCGGGAGATACCAATGTTTTTGTTGTAATATTATTGTTTTATGAACCACTAACTCTACCGCAGTCCTAACCTTTAACCCACCCCAGTGTACAGTGACATTAAATGGGCGCGGGGTTTGGTAGTCTGGCCACAGCCTCTTCCGGTGCCAACTCCTCCCTAGTCTTAATGCATAGCAGGACAGGTGGCATGGTCCGTCCGTCATGCCATGTGACACCTCGAGCTCAGAGTCCTCAGCCTTCTCGCTTTGATTTCCCGCTTTGTGTGGACGGTCATGATCTCACCTGGGAAATGAAGGGTTGCGATTGCTTTCAGGGTTTTGGGTTGATACTTAACCCATCGGAGTAGCCTCAGGGTTTAATTGTTTACGCGGTCCATTCAGCTCTGCTTGGGTGCTCTAACACTGGTTCGAAACCCGTCACTATCGTTCCCACTACCTGCAACTTCGCCGGGAGCCATGAGGCACCAGCGACAAACTTACACAGGTAAATACATCGGGTGTCGATCTTAATGGTTGTTAGGTTATGGTCTTATGATGAATCGTAGCGATTTGTGGATAATCACCCCTCTTTGTTGACAGTGTGCTGGTGAGATTGTTCAACTGTGGCTTCGATGGTGTCAAGGTAGCCAACCTCGACTATTCGACCCTCTTTGGCAGCAAGAGGTAGGTTCTCCCTCTTTACAGAGTTTCTTTTTCATATACAAGCCTGAGTTCCTAGCCTGAGTTATTCATGTCGTTTTCTTTTTATTGCAGACCGCCATTCATATGCGGGTTTTCCTTGCTGCCATTTGCTGAGGTAGTCTTCCAAAAGGAAACCCTCAGAGTTACGTTTTTTTGCTTTTAATGTCTGGTTGAATGCATCTCCTGCCTGGTGAGTTTTCGTACTCGGCGGAGCTTCTGGATAGATTTCAACGTTTCATGGTTTAATGTATCATTTTGCCTTCGAGGCATACCCGAACTTGAACCACAGAATCTACTGTGTGATATATGGCATTGATCTTAACCGTAATGCTCGATTCGGGTTAGCAGTTCCAGACTTTACTTTTATTTAAGATTGTGGTTATTTATCTTTGTAACAGCACTGGTTACCCTCCCAGGGTTACGATCTTGTTAATATTTTTGCATATGATATATGGACATATTCCTTTGCCCATTCCTCAGGAATGGTTTACTTCTGAACAGATGGTGGCTATATAAACCTGCGTGCTTAGCATTTGATTACAGTGCATGTTTAATTGCAGTGCATGTTTCAGTTAATTTGGTATTGAAGATTTCCTCTTATATTTTTATAAACAGCCGCTCGTCTCAAAGACGGCTAGGCTCATCTAATTACTCAGGTTGTACTACTGTTTTCGAGTAACTTATGTCGATATTTTATATGTTTCTCGCCTTAACCGGCTTTTATAATGATTAAATGGTAGCATCATACTGCTCTTTTCTTACGAATGTTGAGATACTTGCATGTTTAGAGTTTCCGTTCCTTCCTGGATAGCATGCACAGAGTTCTTGTTCTGAAATCGTATATTTCCTTTTATAGCTCATGTAAACTGATTTCGCTGTCATTGTGTTTACAACTATTATGTATTGAAGCTCTGTTGATAATTGGATACATTATGCCTTCTTTCTGTGCAATCTGCATAGTAAATTTCATGTCTGGATTTGTCTGTTAAATCTACTATTTTCATAGTTTCCACATATTCCATGACGGATTCTTCTCTTTCCCAACACTGGGATTTGAACCCGCCCACAGCTTGTGTTTTCTTCACGGCGTTGGGGGTTTCAGGCTCATTCTTGATGGTAGAATATATGTACAGTTTGTTTATATTCAATGTATGAGGAATAGTCTGTTTCGTTAAAAGCTTCTTCTTCATAAAACATATCTCTTTTTCTATGATTATTTTATGGCATATTTCTTTTCCTATAAACAGGCTTTTATTTTTCTACTGACAGTGGTGTAGTCTTATTAATAGCAGAACTAGTTTCCAATCATAACATCAACTAGTACTCGTACTTAGTCCTACATTTAAGTAGTTATACAAATACTGTAACATCGACTAATACCTTGTCCTGTATTTAGTTTTACTCTTAAACAGTTATATAAATACTGTGATATCGACTAATACTCTGTCCTGTATTTAGTCTTACTCTTAAACAGTCATATAAACACTGTGATATCGACTAATACTCTGTCCTGTATTTAGTCTTACTCTTAAACAGTCATATAAATACTGTGACAGTCCTTAAAGAGGTAAAATACAGGTCTGGTTTAACCACTGTAGTTACTGTAAGCTCCTCTTTAATTAAAAAGGACTATGGGGTTTGAAACTGTACCTGGTTCACCAGAGTCATAAATAGATACTCAAGCAAGTCACCTGCGCTTCGAGTCTGCTCTTCCACCCATCCGTGAGATCCCTTCATTCAATGGAAATCTTCCCCCGAGCCATCTTGCAGGCCTACAGCCCTCAACAAGATCTATGCACTCTTGTGCCTGGTTATCTGGTCCTTACCAAACTTAACCAGTTGTTTTTCTTTTGTATTTTCCTTTTTCTTTCTTCTTCGAAAGATCTCTTCTGTCTGTCCCAACAGCACAGAACTTCCTCCCTACACCCAAGACTTTTCCTGTTTGGGAGGGCAGTTCCAATCAGTTATTACAACTGATTTTCTTTCTTTGAAATCCACCTCCCAGAGGCAGCCAACATTTCAAGAAAATATTTAATTTATTCAATAATGTAGTTTATCACAGTTTTGTTTCTTTTTAACATAAACAACAAGTACTATATTTTCTTTTACCATAGTAAAATTCACATTTACATCTACTGGGGTCATTACATCTCCCCCTCTTGTGATTGGACATCGTCCCGATGTCTGTTTCCCTTAAACAAATTCGGATAAGCTTCTTTAAGGAGTTCCTCATCCTCCCAAGTGGCATCTTTAGGCCCATAATGCTGCCACTGCACCTTAGCTTGGAAAATAACCCGTTTCCGCAGCTGCACTTCTCTCCGGTCGAGAATGGTCAGTGGTTCGACCAGAACCTCGCCTTCCGGGTCGACCTGCAAATAGCACAGATTTAGTTATTTCCTTATTTAGGAATAAAGCTTATTTAGAATAACCAGATTTAATTCTTACCCGAATATCCTGCCATTGAATCACATGTTTAGGATCATAGACGTATTGTTTTAATACGGAAACATGAAAAACATTGTGGATCTTAATATGGTTTGGTAGGGAAAGCTGATAAGCTACTGGCCCCACTCTTGCCAGGATTTGAAAAGGTCCAAAATAGCGAGGTGCCATCTTGGCACACCCACTCCACTGCAAGGTGCTCCTTCTGGTTTGGATTCTTACGAAAACATGGTCTCCGACCTAGAATTCTTTGAACCTTCTCTTTCGGTCTGCAAAACTTTTTTGTCTATCCTGCGCAGCCTTTAAGTTGCTACGTACCTTTTTCACCATATCTTCCATTTCTTTGAGCATATCCGGGCCAAATCTTAACCTATCCTCAGGTCCACCCCAACTTGAGGGTGTGCGGCACTTTTGCCCATACAGAACCTCAAAGGGACTCAGCTGTGTTGACGTATGATACCCGTTATTATACGCGAATTCAACCAGGTGAAGGTATTCCTCCCATTGGGTTGGTTTCATCATAACACATGCTCTCAGCGTGTCTTCCACTACCTGGTTCACCCGTTCCGTTTGACCATCGGTCTGAGGATGGTAGGCTGTGCTAAAGTTCAGTTGTGTTCCCAGCTCAGCAAACAATGTCCTCCAAAAGGTTGAAGTGAACTTAACATCACGATCCGAGATTATTACCTTCGGAAGTCCATGCAACTTGAACACATTTTGCATGAAAATATGAGCAATTTGCACAGCTTTATACGTGGATTGTACCGGTATGAAGTCTGCTGCCTTACTTAACTTATCCACCACGACCATAATGGAATCATTATTTTTCTTTGTTCGAGGTAACCCAGTTATAAAGTCCATGGAAATGGTCTCCCATTTCCATTCCGGAATGGGTAAGGGTTGTAGTAACCCTGCTGGATGCAAATGCTCCGCTTTAATCTGTTGCCATTCTAGACATCGCGCTAGATATTCAGCTACCTCTTTCTTCATCTTTGGCCAATAGTATTCCTTCCGAAGTGCAACGACCATTTTCTGGTATCCTGGATGCCCAGTGTAATGGCTGATATGAAATTCGTCTAGAATCAATTTTCTAAGACTATCTTCATTGGGTAAATACAACCTTTTATGGAAGTACAGCATTCCGGCATCGTCTAACTCGTATCCTTGTTGTATTTCCTTACCAGAAATCTGTTGTATTTGCTGTTTAATTTGCTGATATACAGCATCTTGATCAGCTACTAATTTTATCTTTTCAAGTAAGGTACTCTGCCATTTACTTACCGAAATTCTGCACACACATTGCACCTTTCGACTCAATGCGTCAGCTACCCGATTCTCCTTTCTCTTCAAATGCTTTATTTCAAAATCAAACCCACTTAAAAAGTCTGCCCAACGAGCTTGTCTCATATTTAAGGTGGGTTGACTGAAATTATTTGTCAAGCTGTGATGGTCTGTCAACAACAGAAATTTCTTGCCCAAAAGGTAATGTCGCCACATTTTTAGTGCATGGATAACAGCTGCTAATTCCAAGTCGTAAGCAGAATATTTCTGCTCATGTTCCTTTAGTTTCCTTGATTCATATGCAATGACCCTTCCTTCTTGCATCAGCACTCCTCCCACACCTTCTTTACTCGTGTCAGTACAGACCACGTAATCCTTATTAGGATCAGCTATACTCAAGATAGGTGCGGTGGTGAGTAAGTGCTTGAGCTACTCAAAGCTCCGCTGACATTCTGAGGTCCACTTGAATACTTTCCCCTTCTTTTGTAAGGAGGTGATAGGGTATGCTACCCTTGAAAAGCCTTCCACAAATCTTCTATAATAACCAGTGAGTCCCATAAAGGACCTGATGTCTGCTACGTCCTTTGGTATGGGCCACTCCATAATAGTTCTGATTTTTTTAGGATCAACTGCAATCCCCTCTTTTGTGATTACATGGCCTAGGTACTGTATCTCTTCCTTAAAGAAATCACACTTACTAAACTTTGCATATAACTGATGTTCTCACAAAGTTTGCAACACCACTCTAAGGTGTTCCTCATGCTCCTTCCTTGATCTGGAGTAAATCAGAATATCGTCTATGAATATCAACACAAATTTATCTAAGAACTTATGGAACACACTGTTCATCAAACACATGAAGGTAGCAGGTGCATTGGTCAGACCAAAAGGTAGCACCACGAATTCGTAATGTCCATACCTCGTTCTAAAAGCTATCTTAGCGATATCCTCCTCTTTAATTCTGATCTGATGATAACCAGATCGCAGATCAATTTTAGAGAATACTGTTGCCCCCTTCACTTGATCAAAAAGTTCGTTGATTCGAGGCGAAGGATACTTATTTTTTATCGTGAGCTTATTCAGCTAACGATAATCAATACACATCCGGAAAGTTCCATCTTTCTTTTTGACAAATAACACTGGGGCTCCCCAGGGTGATACACTGGGACGGATGTAATTTTTGTCCAGTAGCTCCTTCAGTTGCATTTTCAATTCTGTTATTTTGGGTACACTCATGCGGTATGGTGCTCGTGACACAGGTGCTGCTCCCGGAATCAATTCAATGGTGAAGTCCACATCTCTTTTAGGTGGTAAACCTGGTACTTCCTCGGGAAAAACATCTGCAAATTCTTGTACCACCGGTATATTTCCCACCATAGCAGTTTTATCCTTCTAATTTGCATATCCCACCTGAATAGCATAGATCTGACATTTCTTCTTGATGCATTTAGCTAACTGGGATGCTGTAATGGGTCGAACTTGTACGGGATGCTTGATTCCTTATAGTTCCTGTTACTCTCCACGGTCATCCTTATAGTAAATGGTCTTCATCTTGCAATTCACTAAGGACCAGTGTTTCTCTAGCCACTCCATCCCAACCAGGATGTCATATGAACCCAAGGGTAGTATGTTTAAATCTGCCACTATTGGCTGCCCTGCTATGGTTAAAGAGAAATTATTTATTTTGGCCAAGACCCGTCTCTTGGCTCCTGTAGCTAATTGGACCAGCCACAGATTTCTGAATGTTTCTGATTGTAACTTACACTGTTCTACTATCTTTGGGCTAACATAACTTAAAGTAGCTCCTGGATCAATAAGAACAGCTATAGAAAGGTTTGAAATTTTACCTTCAAATTTAACCATAGAAGGCTGGTATTCTGCTTGGCGATCCTCCAAAGCTACATTAATTCTGGGTACACTATGTGCCACGTCCCCAATGGTCAATGCTTCATGAATTTGGGATATCTGGTCCGTCCCCTTTCGCTGTGGACAGTTTTTAACATAGTGAGGCCCTCCACAGACCCAACACTGAACTGGGGGTCTGGTCATCCCTTCACCTTCTGGCCTAACAGGCTGCTCACTTATTCTTGATTCACTTATTGGCCTAGCTCGAGGCGCACTCTTTGCTACAGATCTGTTGTTTAACCCTTTACCATCTCCCTTACTTCCATTACTGCGACCTCCCTTGCTGTTCCCAACCATCCGATTACTCCTTTTTTCATTCCATCTTTTAGTTGAAGTATCCCCCTTCTGTTTATTCTGCTGATAGCAGATCCTTGCTTTACGAATAGCCTCGTCCATTGTTCTAGGATTGTCAAACTCAATCCTCTCTCTTATATATGAAGGTAAACTGCTCACAAACCTCTGAACCTTGGCTTTTTACTCTTTGATATAAGGTACATAACGTAGCAGAGAGGTAAAGCGGTTAATGAATTCGTCCATAGACTGCTGCCCCAGTCTTAAATCATGGAACTCTCTCACCTTTTCATCATAGAAGCACTCAGTTAGGTACCTTTCTTTGAAATACTTCTGAAATTTCTCCCATGTAATGGTCCTTTCACTTACCCCTTTGACAATCTTAATTTCCTCCCACCACAAGGTTGCCTTACCTTGTAGCTGGAAAATAGCCAGCTTCGCCTTCAAGTTATGATCATACTCATACAACTGAAAATATTTATTCATATTTATTAACCATGCTTCTGCTGCTTCTTCCTGTTCTCCATCGAAATGTGGGGGTTTAATCTTCCAGAATTCTCCCTGCAGCTCCATTTTCTGACATTTTGAGGTTTGCTGTTGTGGTACATTATCAGAGTGATCCTCTTTGCCATTTGAATTTTCATGTTCAATCTGATAGCCTTGTTCTTCTGTCATCCTCTGTTGTTCCGCGCTGGGGTTAGATAAAGGTGGGTTTTGCCTGTCTGATAGACTCTTCAGAATTCTTTCCTGCTCTACCGTCAAACGCGTGTTGTCCTCTCGCAACCGTGCCATCTCATTTTTCAACTCCTGAACAGTTTCCAGGATTGCAAGGTTGGTACTTCGTGTTTCTTCACCCAACTGTACCCACAGTTCTGGGTTCTCCCGAGGGTTACTTCTGTTCCCTTGCATTTCGTTACTTTTTCTGGCTTAACTAGTAGCTGTTGTAATTCTGTATCTCACCCCTAAATAAATAGGACAACAGTAAGTAAATTATTATTCTTCATATGTATGCATAGTATACGCTTCTGCAGAGTGAAACCTGTCATGATTGAGGCCTCAGTATTGAAACTTGGCTCTGATACCAATTTGTCACGACCTTGATCACATATACATAAATATATAAAAAAAAAATTGGTATATACCATACATATAACAACAAAACCATATTAAAGTTCTAGAATTTGTCATGACCTTCATCACATATACATAAATATATAAAAAAAAAAAATTGGTATATACCATATATATAACAACAAAACCATATTAAAGTTCTAGTTCTTGGAGCATGGCCGTATGTCTAACCACATAGCTAACCCTTAATGATTGCGGTAACATTAATAAACGATTTGAAATATTGTTGAATCGCATTACAGCTCAACATCCGGGAGTTACCAATGTTTTCGTTGTAATATTATTGTTTTATGAACCACTGACTCTACCGCAGTCCTAACCTTTAACCCACCCCAGTGTACAGTGGCATTAAATGGGCGTGGGGTTTGGTGGTCCGGCCACAGCATCTTCTGGTGCCAACTCCTCCCTGGTCTTAATGCATAGCAGGACAGGTGGCATGGTCCGTCCGTCAGGCCATGTGACACCTCGAGCTCAGAGTCCTCGGCCTTCTCGCTTTGATTTCCCGCTTTGTGTGGACGGTCATGATCTCGCCTGGGAAATGAAGGGTTGGGATTGCTTTCAGGGTTTTGGATTGATACTTAACCCATCAGAGCAGCCTTAGGGTTCAATTGTTTACGCGGTCCATTGAGCTCTGCTTGGGTGCTCCAACACTGGTTCGAAACCCGTCACTATCGTTCCCACTACCTGCAACTTCGCCGGGAGCCATGAGGCACCAGCCACAAACTTACACACGTAAATACATCGAGTGTCGAGCTTAATGGTTGTTAGGTTATGGTCTTATGATGAATCATAGCGATCTGTGGATAATCGCCCCTCTTTGTTGACAGTGTGCAGGTGAGATTGTTCAACTGTGGCTTCGATGGTGTCAAGGTAGCCAGCCTCGACTATTCGGCCCTCTTCGGCGGCAAGAGGTAGGTTCTCCCTCTTTACAGAGTTTCTTTTTCATATACAAGCCTGAGTTCCTAGCCTGAGTTATTCATGTCGTTTTCTTTTTATTGCAGACCGCCATTCATATGCAGGTTTTCCTTGATGCCATTTGCTGAGGTAGTCTTCCAAAAGGAAACCCTCACAGTTACGTTTTTTTTCTTTTAATGTCTGGTTGAATGCATCTCCTGCCCGGTGAGTTTTCGTACTCGGCGGCGCTTCTGGATAGATTTAAACGTTTCATGGTTTAATGTATCATTTTTCCTTCGAGGCATACCCAAACTTGAACCACAAAATCTATTGTGTGATATACGACATTGATCTTAACCGTAATGCTCGATTTGGGTTAGCAGTTCCAGACTTTACTTTTATTTAAGATTGTGGCTATTTATCTTTGTAACAGCACTGGTTACCCTCCCAGGGTTACGATCTTGTTAATATTTTTGCATATGATATATGGACATATTCCTTTGCCCGTTCCTCAGGAATGGTTTACTTCTGAATAGATGGTGGCTATATAAACCTGTGTGCTTAGCATTTGATTACAGTGCATGTTTCAGTTAATTTGGTATTGAAGATTTCCTCTTATATTTTTATAAATAGTTGCTCGTCTCAAAGACGGCTGGGCTCATCTAATTACTCAGGTTGTACTACTTTTTTCGAGTAACTTATGTCGATATTTTATATGTTTCTCGCCTTAACCGGATTTTGCAATGATTAAATGGTAGCATCATACTGCTCTTTTCTTACGAATGTTGAGATACTCGCATGTTTAGAGTTTTCGTTCCTTCCTGGATAGCATGCACAGAGTTCTTGTTCTGAAATCGTATATTTCCTTTTATAGCTCATGTAAACTGATTTCGGTGTCATTGTGTTTACAACTATTATGTATTGAAGCTCTGTTGATAATTGGATACGTTATGCCTTCTTTCTGTGCAATCTGCATAGTAAATTTCATGTCTGGATTTGTCTGTTAAATCTACTATTTTCACAGTTTCCACATATTCCACGAGGGATTCTTCTCTTTCCCAACACTGGGATTTGAACCCGCCCACAGCTTGTGTTTTCTTCACGGCGCTGGGGGTTTCAGGCTCATTCTTGATGGTAGAATATATGTACAGTTCGTTTATATTCAATGTATGAGGAATAGTCTGGTTCGTTAAAAGCTTCTTCTTCATAAAACATATCTCTTTTTCTATGATTATTTTATGGCATATTTCTTTTCCTATAAACAGGCTTTTATTTTTCTACTGACAGCGGTGTAGTCTTATTAATAGCAGAACTAGTTTCCAAACATAACATCAACTAGTACTCGTACTTAGTCCTACATTTAAGCAGTTATACAAATACTATAACATCGACTAATACCTTGTCCTGTATTTAGTCTTACTCTTAAAAAGTTATATAAATACTGTGATATCGACTAATACTCTGTCCTGTATTTAGTCTTACTCTTAAATAGTCATATAAACACTGTGATATCGACTAATACTCTGTCCTGTATTTAGTCTTACTCTTAAACAGTCATATAAATACTGTGCCAGTCCTTAAAGAGGTAAAATACAGGTCTGGTTTAACTACTGTAGTTACTATAAGCTCCTCTTTAATTAAAAAGGACTATGGGGTTTGAAACCATACCTAGTTCACCAGAATCATAAATAGATACTCAAGCAAGTCACCTATGCTTTGAGTCTGCTCTTCCACCCATCCGTGAGATCCCTTCATTCAATGGAAATCTTCCCCCGAGCCATCTTGTAGGCCTACAGCCCTCAACAATATCTGTGCACTCTTGTGCCTGGTTATCTGGTCCTTACCAGACTTAACCAGTTGTTTTTCTTTTGTATTTTCCTTTTTCTTTCTTCTTCGAAACATCTCTTCTGTCTGTCCCAACAACACAAAACTTCCTCCCTACACCCAGGACTTTTCCTGTTTGGGAGGGCAGTTCCAATCAGTTATTACAACTGATTTTCTTTCTTTGAAATCCACCTCCCAGAGGCAGCCAACATTTCAAGAAAATATTTAATCTATTCAATAATGTAGTTTATCACAGTTTTGTTTCTTTTTAACATAAACAACAACTACTATATTGTCTTTTACCATAGTAAAATTCACATTTACATCTACTGGGGTCATTACATTACAACATCACATTATAGCACTAAAATTTCCATATATATCACTATTAGTAGCTAAATTGCAGTTCTTATAACATGACCAATGTTTTGGTCATTAATTGGTTTTCTCAAGAATTAATATAGTAATATATTTGGTCATTAATTGCGACAATTAATGACTAAACCAATGAAAAATTAATAACTAAATATACTACTAGATGGTAAAATTGAGGAAACCAATTAATGACTAAGCTAAAAATCACAAAAAGTTGGTCGCGTTATAAGATACTGTAAATTAGCTACTATTGGTCACCGACTGAAAAATGGTCGTTTATATGCAAATTTAAGCTGTTTTTTAATTAACTATCTAGTTATTTTGTACTAGTGTAAAGACATCCAAGATCGCTACAAGGTTATTTCCACAGGTACTAGGTTTGGAGGTTTGTATAAGCTAAACGTTACCAGGATAAGGTATCAAGCATTGTAATCTAAAACAATGTCAACAAAAGAGTTATGGAATCAAAAGTATGGGCATTTAAATCACAATGATTTAATGTTACCTCAAAGAAAAATAATGGTTGAAGGTCTTCCTATTATCAAGAATAATCATGTTGAATGTCAAGCATGTGCACTTGTCACACAACATAGAAATGAATTTCATATACATGAAGAAAAAAGACTAAGAGAAATACTTGAATTGATTTACACTGATGTATGTGGACCTATGCAAACTAGATTTTTTGGAGTGTTATATTTTCTTATTTTTGTTGATGATAGATTTAGATATACTTGGGTCTATTTCATAAGAAATAAAAGTGATATTTTTGAATACTTTAAGAAATTCAAAAAGATGGTGGAAAAACAAACTAGAGAATACATAAAAATTCTTAGATTTAATCAAGGGGGAGCATATTAAGAGAATATAATCAATCTTGTAAATTCATGGTATTCTACAACAATTTATAGTGCCTCATACACCTCATCAAAATGGAGTTGCTGAGAGGAAAAATAGAACACTAGTGTAATGTGAACGAAGCATGCTTCAAGGTAAAAATATCTCTAATAGTTTTTGGGTTGAAGCCATGGGTTGAAGCCATTGATATTGTTGTTTATTGAAAATGTGAAGTCCAACCAAAATTTTATATTTAAAAACAAATTTTGAAGCATTTTATGGATATAAATGACAAGTGAATGATTTAAGAGTTTTTTGATGCAAGGCATTCGCTCATATTCCAAAAGATGAAAGAAGAAAACTTTATGAAAAATCAATTAAGTGCACATTCATTAGTTATTGTGATGGTAAAAAAACCTACAAGTTGTTTGATGAAAATTCACATAAATTATGTGCAAGTACGGATGTGTTGTTTCATGAGAATTTAGATGAAGGGATTAATATTGGTGCATGGAAAACTGATGATTATGTCAAAATAGAAGCAAGTGTTGAAAAATAATAGGAACAAGTACAAGAAAAGGTACAGGTTCAAGAGCGGGAAGCATCTATGAGTCATGACACTCCAAGAAGAGGACAAGAGACTCCACCAAGTAGAAAGAATGATGAAAGTAGTAAAATTCCAAGGATGATATCATGTCAAAGTTAGCCACCTATAAGGTGTAAAGATTACACATTGATGTCTCGTGTCATGAATGTTTTAGAACCCTCAAGTTATGAAGAAGCTAAAGAATATAAAGAATGGAGAGATGTAATGAATGAAGAATATAAATCTATAATGAAGAATGACACATGGGAATTAACAAAAATTCCTAAAGATAAAGTCCCCATAGGATGAAAATGGTTATACAAACCTAACTTTAATGTTGATGGAAATATTGTTAAGTATAAAGCTAGAATAGTTGCAAAAGGGTATTTACAAAGTGAAGGCATTTATTATGAATATACTTTTTCACTTGTAGCTAAACTAAATATAATTAGAATCATGATTGCATTAGCTACAAAATAAAATTGGAAAATGAATCACTTAGATGTCAAATCTACAATCTTGAATGGTGACTTAAAAGAAGAAATTTATTTGGTTTACCCTGAAGGGTTTGTAATGCATGGAAAGGAGCATATTGTTTCCAGGTTAAAAATTGTATGGTTTGAAGTAAGCACCAAGATCTTGGTATGTGAAAATTAATTAATTTTTTTATAAAAAAGGTTTTGTGAGAAGAAAAAGTGATCCTATCATGTACATCAAGAAAGATGAAGATGGGAATATTTCCATCATATCTTTATATGTTGATGATATTATCATAATAGGAAGTGCATTATATTTGAGTGAAGAAATTAAAATTCAGTTGTCAAAGGAATTTGAAATGGAGGATCTTGGTGAATTTCATTATTGTTTGGCTCTTGAAATTTGGAGGGAATATGATAAGAAAACCATAACACAAAAAAAATATATAAGTACAATCCTTGAATGATTCCATATGTTTGAATGCAATTCATTGTCTACTCTAGAACATAATCCTAAGTTGTACAGTGATGATGGATCTAAAGAGGTGAATGTAATCTTATATTGTCAAATAGTGGGAAGTTTGAACTACCTCACCACTACGAGGCCAGATATGGCATATTATGTAAGCATCCATAATCATTTTATGGCTAAGACTTGTAAAAGCCATCAGAAATCAACAAAGCAAGTCCTCTGATATCCGAAGGGAACACTTTATCTTTGTGTTTTGTATACTGATGAATATGACGTTAAGTTGGCAGTTTTTTCTAACATGGAATGGGTTGTAAATCTTGATGAAAGAAGATCAACCTCTTGATATGAATTCAATTTAGGATGAGGGATCATATCATGGAGTAGCAAGAAACAACCAATTGTTTCTTCTTCATCCACAGAAGCATAATACAAAACCTTAACCAATGAAACTTGTGAACCTATTTGGTTAAGAAAGATTCTTGAAGATGTTGGAGAAAAGCAAAGAGGATCAACAAGTATCAAATGAGACAACCAAAGTTCCATTAAGACGGAAAATAATCTAGTTTATCATGCCACAACTAAAAATATTGAAGTCCAACATCATTTTGTAAATGAAAGGATACAATAAAATGAGATTCATTTACTCTATTTTAATAGAAGTGAGAATGTAGCAGACATATTTACAAAACCTCTTGGAAAGATGAACTTTGAAATATGTAGACAACAACGAGGCATTGTTGAAAATCCATTTCTCCATTAAGGGGGGATGATGGAATAATGTCGAAATGGTGAGACCAGATATTGTTGATGAGTTGTGTCCTTGTAGTTAATGTTTGAGTCTATCTGTCATGAGTTGTATCTTTGTAGTTTATGTTGTGAGTTGGTGATCTAAATTATTTGGATCTAGATTGTCCTAGAGGTTGTCTATGTGTTCGTATATAATGTATTGGTTGTCCAAACAATGTTCTCATGGAGAAATGGTTTTATTCTTGTGCATCTCTCTAATTCTCTAAATTTTCAAGGTTGTTGGAACCAGTTTGAAAGTCATTGAAGGCATAAATCCGCTATTAATTTCCTATATTGTTACACTAGTTTCATCCTAATTCTAGATGCATTTTTTATGTGTTTCCCTAGTATAAAAATTCCCTTCTACCCATGGAATTATTACTGAACAAGAAATAAAGCATATTTATTTGGACATATAAATATTTATTAAAACTCAATAAATAAATAAAATAAATATTATACTTACAAATTTAAATGACATAAATAAACATTCATTTTTCCTCGATACGGATATTAATGATAGTGGTGCTGGGGGCCTCTTTGTAATGCATTCACACTCTATAGGTGTGTGTATTTAGTTATGGCATTGTAAAGATCCAGTGACGGGCGTTGTATTGTTGGTTTATTTGCTATAAATGTGAGGTAAATGTTATAGGGTGGTCGAGGTACATGCACTATAGGAAAGGAGGTGAGGTTTCATCCTCACCCTCCAATTCATCTCTCTTAAAGTATGTTATTTATTTATCTTTTGCATGATGTAGTGTTTTCGTTTCTTCATGAGCTCATGTCCATTCCCTGAACTATGTTATTTCTAGGTAGTCTACTAAAGCATAGTAAGGTATTTCATTTCCTTCTTCAATAAGTGTTTTTACTTTCTAATAACCTCATTACGTTCCAATGTGCCCTTAAATTTAACATGTATATTGACCTGTATGCCACAATGTTGTATTTCAAAAGGACTTTGTTAAGTTGTATCTAGTTCATCTTTTTGAAATACTTGTATTTAAACCTAGTTTTATGTAAATGTGTCTTTGAATTTACAAAGTTTAATGAATTTTTTTTCAAAGTGTCATTTTCCAAGAAAACTTTAATTTTTTTATCTGGTCTATATTTTAGGAATACTTGGACTCAATGTACTAGGATTTCTTATACCTTATGTTAGTGCTAGTTCATTTTTATTAGTTGGAATCTCAATTTGGTAAGGAAGTCATGTGTTGACGGTGGAGTTTTTCTTGTTGAGAATTTGGGTACTTAGATTATTCATAGTCTAGCACAGCTATAGTGGATTTCATGTTTGATGTTTTAGTGTTGTCCTGAATTGGGAAATTTGCTTGAATTTGATCCCCTGATGTGGCACTGAGGTGACAATTTGTTCATCCCTCAATTAGGGGTTCAAGGGTTAGTGGTCCATTTGATTTATTGTTGTGTAAGTAATGGATCTTGTACCTATTTTTATTGTTCCCTTGCTTTAGTCATCATGCCTCATCAGAGAATGATGGTTAAGAGGGGCAGTGTGGGAAATTTTGGATATAAGATAATTTAGCCTTTTGCCTATGACTCATTTCGAACATTTTTTGATGTTGGTCTCTTGCAGTTAGGAAATAAATTGCTTTTCTAGAGTCAAATGAAACTAGTGAACACCCCCACCATTTTGATTCAGAGGTTCAAGTGATAGATATAGATGTGAATAGGGTTTCGGGCCATGGTAGATTTTGAAAAAGGTCATTCCATTTCTTGTACTCTTTGGATTTTCATAAATAAATGGATACACTTTTGTGCACAATTTTTAAAGACAAACATGTTGAAAATTATAATATATTTTCTAGGTTGGAGGACATTAAAATTTTGTTCTCAAATCAAAGTTCATGTCTTGACAATGTTGATTCTAGATTGAATCATTTGGAAATACTTTTAATGTTAGATTTAGCCTCTCGTGATAGTGCTTACCCTCCTAGAGATCCAATTAATCTAGTAGTCGATAGTGCTCATGACCTCATTATCAGCTCATTTGACCACAATTATAAATTGAACTCAAATACTTTTTGTTGGCTTTTTGAAATTTTTGCTTGAAGGTTGTAGAGGTTTTTTCTCTCGATTTTCACAACTTGGAATGTGTTGGGCATGTGATGGTTTTAATGTTATTCCCGGATACTTACATTTTTGGTGTAAGTGTGTTAGGGTCCCACCCTAACCCCCTTATTCATGTCATGGGATCACGTCATAGTCAAGAGTCAATAAAGCCCATATTAATATTTGAAGTGGTTAACCCAGTTAGTTGCAAATGGGACCACAATTAGTTGTAAAGGTTAAATGGGCGGTAGTATTAGATAGATGGTATTAATAAAACCCACGGTATTGGCCCGTGGTATTGCATATAGGAGTCATATATAAAGGATAGAGACTCCCTGCGAGGAGCATCGTGTTTTGTTTTGTAATCGAGCTCTGCTCTATTGGAGGTTGCCCCCTCGAAGAGGCCTGTGAACATTTCTCTTTGAGTAATAAAATCTTTGCTATTCTGTGTTCTGGGTATATTTTCTTAACATATTCGGTGTTCTCGGTATTTTTCCGCGCATATTCTTGGTTCGGTATTGCTTTGCAGGTAAAGAAGCATAACAAGTGGTATCAGAGCACTTTCCAGGGCTCGGTGGGATCTCCAAATTTTAGCGAAATTTTTTTTGGCTAGAGACGTGTTCCGGCGTCTTTAAACCACGGGATCTGTCGTTGAGCGCATAAACCTGCGGATTTGGGGAGGCATGCACGCAGGAAATACAAGAGGTGGTCACGTCTGTTGGACTCCCTTGTAACCCCTGTGGGTACCGCTTCGAGTAGTAGAGCATTAGACAGAACCGCGCACGGACTGTCTTCCACGTACCCTCTGGGTATATAGGAAGCCCCATAGCTACCTTAAAGCCTCGCCATAGATAAACCTTCGGCCGTCTTGTGGCTACAGTACACCGAGAACAGCACTCGGAGAGATTACTCGCCCGTACGATAGGGTAGTCGGGTTGTACGGCTAAGGGTACGGTCGATCCTCCTTAGTTAGAGCCCTGCAACATTGGGCCGAGTACTACTGTCAGACCCTTATGTATATTGCGATCTGTAGCACCTGACACTCCTCAAGACCATAGTTCCCTTTCTATTGGGGGATTGCACATCATCTATTCCAAATCAGCGAGTGCAGCAGCAGCAGACATCAGCCCCGCAGCTCTATCTGCTCAGCAGAAGCAGTGATCCACGATCCAGATTTCTCCGATCCACCAGATCGGCGTAGTGGTGAAGAGGTTCCTGTGCCTGGCTTTAATTTTCGCAGGACTTTTGGCAGCTGTGACATTTTGAGGAATTGACGACTGCAGTATTGCTCAAGAAGGAGTAAAACTCTGTTAGGAGTTTTCAAAAAAAAAATCTGAGATCTTCTGAAGCACTTATTTGTGATCTAGCCCATTAGCATCAGGACAACGAGCTGAGCAAGGTGGTACCATCAATTTCTGCACACAAAACACAAGAAAAAAAAAAATTGTGGTCCCAATTTTTCAGCAAGTTGGTGTATGGTAGCAACTAGAGCTCAAGCAATGGCCAATGAAAGACTAGACAAACTGGAAACAAGTATGAACGAGCTCAATGCTAAGTTTGACCAAATATTGCACGCAATAGCTAAGGGCAAGGAGCAAGCTCTCGACGACCCCTATAATGACCATGTGGGTGAATCTAGCCACTCTCCTCACGCAGGGCGCATCCATCCACCACCCAACAGTAATCTCCCACCCAATCAGCGACCTCCCAAGTTGGATATGCAGAAATTTGACGGTTCTAACCCGTCCGCATGGATAGCCCAAATGGAGCAGTATTTCGAATTAAATCGTATCGAAGAACAGTGGACTAAGATTAGAGTGGCGACCATGTACTTGGACGGTCCACGATGGCAATGGGCGTTATGGCACCAGCGTCGCAATGCACCTTTTTCGAGTTGGGACCAATTTACCAAAGCTCTTCAAGCTCGCTTTGACCAGGGAGACTCCTTTTTGGGCAGTCTCACTAAGCTCGAACAGACGGGTACAGTGGATGAATATATCACCGCCTTTGAAGCCCTAGCCTTCCGCACTCACCATCTCTCCGATGAATTCTACACGGAATGTTTTATCAGTGGTCTTAAAGAAGTCATCAAAGCTCAAGTTCTACTCCATCACCCTCCCACATGGACGGAAGCTTGCCAGGTAGCCCGTAAGGTGGAACGTGCCATAACAGCCCAATACAGCCGCAACAATTTCCCCACTAAAGGCCGTCCCCCACAAGCTCATACCACGACTCAGACACTTAAGGTCCAGAAGGTATCACCTCAGGAAATGGCTGAGAGAAGGAAGCAAGGACTATGTTACTACTGTGATGAAAAATATTCCCCTGGCCATAAATGTAAGGAGCCCAAGTTTTTTCAAATTGATGCCACTGACTACAGCTCCAGTGAGGAAGATACACCTCTTGAGGAACAGGAGGCGATAGAAGAAGACAACCAAAAAGAGATTGTATCTGACGACCCAGTGATTTCGCTCAATGCGTTGGCAGGTCTTCCCCTAAAACTCTCAAAATCAGGGGTTTTCTTAAACATCGCCCAGTAATAGTCTTGATTGATAGTGGAAGTACCCATAATTTCATCCATCAAAAAAATCGCAGAAGCAGCACATTGTTTTGTACGGGCAGTCTCTAACTTCCAGGTCCAAATTGCAGATGGAGGCACAATGAAATCTGAAGGCCGTTGTGAAAATGTCAAACTTCAAATGGGGGATTTTCAGTTGAAAACCCACATGTTTGCCATACACATGGGGGGATGCGACATTGTCCTAGGTGCTGAATGGCTCCGCACTCTTGGACCAATCATAATGGATTTCCAGGAGTTATATATGAGTTTTAAGCAGAACAACTCCACATATACCCTCCGTGGCCTCCAGGCGGGAGCACCTTCTATCATCAGCTCGCAT
>APFE031701504.1:82024-111054 GCA_000404065.3 Pinus taeda | reverse complement strand
AAAGTGATTGGGAACAATTGCAGAGTTCAAACCAGTCTACCGGAATTAGACGAGGAAGGGTCAATCTGGCTTCAACCAGAACAGGTTCTAGACACACGAGACAAGCACCTGTGTGGCCGCATGATTAAAGAGGTCCTCGTCAAATGGAAAGACACCTCTCCGGAAAATGCAACTTGGGAACCAGCCACTATTCTTCAGCAGTTTCCGCAACTTCAACCTTGAGGACAAGGCTAGTTTTGAGGGGGAGGGCATGTTAGGGTCCCACCCTAACCCCCTTATTCATGTCATGGGATCACGTCATAGTCAAGAGTCAATAAAGCCCATATTAATATTTGAAGTGGTTAACCCAGTTAGTTGCAAATGGGACCACAATTAGTTGTAAAGGTTAAATGGGCGGTAGTATTAGATAGATGGTATTAATAAAACCCACAGTATTGGCCCGTGGTATTGCATATAGGAGTCATATATAAAGGATAGAGACTCTCTGCGAGGAGCATCATGTCTTGTTTTGTAATCGAGCTCTGCTCTATTGGAGGTTGCCCCCTCGAAGAGGCCTGTGAACATTTCTCTTTGAGTAATAAAATCTTTGCTATTCTATGTTCTGGGTATATTTTCTTAACATATTCTGTGTTCTCGGTATTTTTCCGCGCATATTCTTGGTTCGGTATTGCTTTGCAGGTAAAGAAGCATAACAAAGTGACATGCACACCATTGACGCTACCTGTTTGTTCTCTATAATACTCAAAGACTTGTGTTGGCACTTGTTCTCTATGGGAAGGTGTCGATGCTAGTGGTTGGTTTGTGCTAGGTGGAATTCTTGTTTTTTTTTGTTGATTTATGGTTGCAACCTATATCTTTTGAGAGCTTCAATGATTTCTGGATAGTAGATTCACTGTTAGAAAATCCCCTCTCAAAGATACGCTCACGGTTATATGGCAACTATGAAGTCTTCGAGATCACTGTAGGTAGCGACAGTAAAAGTTATGTTTGTTGGTTACAGCTCTAGTTGTTTGTTTTGGAAATGGAAAATTCAATGTTTTGTTGTCTTCTTGTAGCCCCTGCTTCTGAGTTGTTATGGGAAATGGTTGTTTTTCCATGTAAATTTTATGTTGTGGTCTCCATGAGTCCAAACTCATTCACTGTTATATGTTGTAGTGAGGAGGAGAGCTCCATTCTCGTGTCTCTATCTTTTATGTTTTTATGTGATTACTATGTACTTCTTTTTTTGTTATTGAAAATCCAATTGCAACTATTTAAAAAAAAAAAAACATACAAATATTTCTTTTAATCTATTTTTCACTTCCTTTTACATATTTAAACATTTAGATATTTTAATTAATTAATTATTATTATTTTAAAGTATTTTTTAGGTGAAAGAGGCCTAAATTACACTAAGGTACTTATAGTCATTAGAAGGCTATTGATGGTGAATATTTTGGAGTCATGGATATACACATGTAAAGTGTATATTTTAATTTTATGGTTTACTAGTTATTTAAAAATATGATGTAATGAAGATATTTTTGGAGATATATCATCAAGAAAAAGTTATTTGGATTGTAAAAGAAGAAAAAAATACATAAACTATATAGAAAAATGATATAAGAGAACTTTTCTTATCAAAAATTGAAATATATATATGAAAATTTAATTATATAGTTATTGAATAAATAAATATATTATATAAACTTCACCATTTATATTATTAATTTTAATTCTTTGTAATAAAACAAATTTAACACAAAATTATATTTATATTATATATAATATATATATATATATATATATATATAATTTAAATAAAAATTAACAAATTATTGATTGTAATAACATTTTGATATTGAAACTAATTTTTTAACTTATTCAAAATACAAAATAATGTGTATTGAAGACAGGTTTGTTTAAATTCTTTGGGATATATGTGTTATAGATATTGTTGGTAAAGAGTGCTAAGAAATTTCAATCATTGAATCTTAAATAATAACAAAAAATAAATGTTGGGTATTGAAAAGAAATAAATGCAAAATACTATAAAATATTAAAAGAAATTAAGAACAAATGATGAATTAATTTTTAATGGTTTCGAGTATATGTGTTTTAAATTATTTTAAATATTATGTTGTTGTTATTTCACAATATAGGACTTATTCAATTACTTAATAATATATTGAAATTAGATATTTTTCATTTTTACATAAATATGTTAAATTAATATATTTTTAAAATATACAAATTACATAATGCAATGTAAAAATATTTTTTTTAGATATAAAATAATTGGTAATTTATTTGGTTTCTTGAGATTATTCATGTTTCACTTATATGTTACTATAATCTTTAGGCCATTGTTAATATTGTGTAAACTACTACTTACCATATCACTATAACTTCTAGACCAATGTCAAACCACATAACAAACCACATAACAAGAGAATTATGATATAACATGTACTGAAGTGTTACAAAGCACATTGTAATATAAACCTCTATTTAAAAATAATCTGCTTTTTTAATCTTATGTAGAAAAAAAAAAAAACCATGAACTAAACTATCTA
This sequence comes from Pinus taeda, assembly GCA_000404065.3. NCBI lineage: Eukaryota > Viridiplantae > Streptophyta > Pinopsida > Pinales > Pinaceae > Pinus > Pinus taeda. Next base: position 108,499 of record APFE031701504.1, on the reverse strand, counting down.
AACCTAAATTAAATAAAAAATAATAAAATTAAAACCAACAATTTTCCCACCCATCTCAACAACTAAACCCAAAAAAAAATTCCAAAACATTCCAAATCTGGTTAGGAAGAAAATCAGCCAAAAGATGTTAAGAACTAAAGAAAAATGGCAAAGCATGTTGAGGAAGACCATGGCAATGCCCAAGGTCAATCTCCTACATTAGAAAATGTTTTAAGCAAAACATTAAAATGTCTGGCAATTTTTTCATTTAGATGTGTGCTCTAACCATCATAGTGCACTGCGACATTCTCTTCTTGGATTGCAACACTGTCGACTAATGTGGTGAGTGAAATATTTGGCAATGTTGTGTAGTGATTGTATAAAGGGGGATATGGGAAGAACAGCGATTGTCATAGAAGCCCACAACAGAGAAAGGGGTAGGTGTTTTGTGTTAACTTCCTCATTGACGATCATGGTTTATATGGCGAATTTGTGGACAGGAAGAGTTTGGACGAAGGGTGGTGAGTGAAATATTCGGCAATGTTGTGGTTGTATAAATATTGGACAATGTTGTGTAGTGATTGTATAAAGGGGGATATTAGAAGAACATCGATTGTGATAGAAGCCCACATCAGATAAAGGGATAGGTGTTTTGCGTTAACTTCCTCATTGTCGATCATGGCTTCTATGGCGAATTTGTGGACAGGAAGAGTTTGGACGAAGTGTGGAGAACAAGTCGATTGACAAAAATTCTGACTTGTAATTTGTCCTGAATACCAAAAAAACAATGCTAGCTGTAACTTGTGATCTGCTTTCCTGGAAATTCTCACAAAAATACTACGGCCACTCCCCCTCAACCTATCAATTACGCTCTTTCTTGGGAAAATGGTTATAAATTGTCTCCGGGGAATATGTTTGATTCGAATCTGACATTTCATTGTAAAATATTCGCTACATATATGACAATCCTCATTCCAACACCAAGCACAATGTTGTCCTTGAATGGATTACCTTTCCATTGAGCATTGAAATGAGTGAGTTGTGGCAGCCGATCGAGACAGAAGAGTAGATTCTTGAACGAGGAAATCTTCAATCTCCAATGGATCACTGTCCACCCATGTCAATAGCAAAGACGCCCCATAATTTGGTCGCGACTTTGCTAAACATGGGCGGCGGACCGTTATACCCAACGCACTAACTTCTGCAAAAGTACGAAGAAGAAGAATGGGTCCGATTATGATAGTGTTTGCCCGCGTGAACGTCGGGCCACTGGAATTTGGATGACTCTTCGCCAGCAGCGCAGTATTTTACTATTCCTTCACTATTTTCTGGCCAATCCACGTACTCGAATAATGATGGAGGAATATCAGCTTTGGTATCAGAGGAATATATACCAACTCGAATAATGTTGTAGGAATATGCCGCTAAGGGAGGAGCACAAGCCTGGTCGCGTGGACTGCAAATGGGAGATGAATTACTAGAAAATAAGGGAGGCAGGAATAAGCTCGAAGAAGCAAGATAAGGCGTCAAGACGGAATCTGTAGAGCCCACGTCCGACGCCGCTCTGGATCAGGATCAGAAGGCCGCCGCTGCGACGGCCTGCCCTTTTATCGAGGCCACCTGTTATTCTATCCGGCAGTCACCCGACGTAATACACATCGAAACCCGGGACTTCATGACGGCCGTCCCACGCCTCGCTGGTCTCGTTAACGCCCACCCCAGCAACTGCCTGGTTTCCTGCATCCCCAGTCGTCGTCCTCCTGCACTCCCTGGTTCAGGCATGCGCTTCCTGATTGTCACAATTTATTTTTCAAGAGCGGGAAACTGTCGGCTGGAGAAAACGCACCTGGAGTAATCTCACACGTGCCATACTTGTAAAACCTTAACCCCACACTTAGCGCTTACCCGTATCATAGCAGACATATTATAACCGTCGTAGAGCATGGGAGATAAACATATAGATCAAATCTCAATAGAAAATCTCTTTTTCCCCAAATTTTTATACTAGAAATTGTATCAGATGTTGTAAAGAAAAGTAGTAAGGCAATAATATATATAGTATTAATTGCAATTTTTTAATCATCTTTAAATACTAAAGAAAAGATTATGTTACAATGAAATATTACTACAATACTATTTTTTTAGGCTTATCAAATCATGAGACCTATGTTTAAATTAAAGACTTTAACTGATTATGCCAACATGAATGCCTTATAAATAAAGAAATAAATAGTTTGTTTTAGTACAATTTTTCTATATTTTTTCTTGATCATAGAGAACCTTAATCAATACAAAGCAATTTTTTTATACTTTGAAACATATGTCTTCAAAGGACTATAACAATTTTGTAAATTAATTATGAATTTTCATGTGAATGAAAACTACACATATCTCATTTTTGGAAATTGAACTCAAGAATAGCATCAACTACACTTCTTGAAAAAATAGTGTGTTTCTCTTCTAACTATTCACTTACCTTTGTATTATTTCCTTCATGATACTTAAAACTATTCAAATGATCACATTGCTCTTTACCACTAATCTCCTTGGTGTCTGCCATGTTTTTGTTTTAATCCAATAAATTCTCCTCAAGAAAACCTAACCTATGTCATGTAGCTGAAAATAATGTAGAGATAGCTCAATAACATTGAAACTATTTTATGGTGAAAATCAAGTGAGATCCATAAGCACCATAATGAAAATACTAAGTTTTCCATCAAAAGACCACACCTCACATTGGTTTTAAAATAATGGCCCCACAATTTATATAGCCTATGCCTCTATGTGACTCCTAAAAATAGAGAGAGTTATTATAACATGAAAGAGTTATTATATGTGCTGGAATCATATTGAAAAGTGATCTAGTAAATCATAGGTAACAAAACAAAGATGTTAAACCATGAAATTGGTTCTTCTTGCTTAATCTACAATTACCAATTAAGGACAAAAGAAATGAAAGAGGAAAGTTAAGAACTAAATAGAAAAATGCTAAGGTGTTAAATTTCAAAATAGTAGTAGATGAAAGGTAAATTAGCCCACACATTTTTTTTTCAATTGAAGTGGCTCGTTCCTTTATAATATCAATTATATTAATAGTTCAACTACAAAGTTTAGAAAAATTGGAGAATGAAAACAAAATACATCCTCAACATCTTATAAATCTAGCATAAAACACATAGGGCCCCTAATCTGGGTCATTCAAGAGAGCATGCTTCATCCAATCTACAAATCCATCACAATTTAATTACTCCAAGGCATTTTGGTGTGTTTCTTTGTGCCGACCACTGTGCGATAATTACTCCTCTCGATGAGTGTAGGTGTCGAACATGTTGGAAATGAAGTTTTTGTGCAATCGTCAAATGAAGTTTTTATGCAATCGTGGACATGGTCATGGGAAATCAATTCAGGAGCTATAGGCCTTTTGTGTCCCAAACATTCGAGCAAATAATCAAAGTCAGAGTCACCACTTAGGTCATCATACAACTCATCGAGCATATTGTCGATGTCACATGAACTATTTAGGCACTCGCCAATGTTAATGCTATTGCCGACAACACCATAAGATTTTAAAAAAGATCCAAGGTACCGATTGTTTGATATGAACAAAAATCTAAAATGTACGAGAGATCCAAGTTGCCATATGGTAAAACACAAAAACCTTAAGGGAAACATAAGAACGAGCAAAAATGATATAATGAAATCCACCACCATCGCGTGGTCTCTTTATCATTCTCACACATGCAAAATTTTCATCAACTTATAATGACCCATCGTAGTTTTTTATTATAGTTGAGCTCGGACTTTAAATACAATTCGAGAGGACAACAACTGCCCCATTTGGGAGATTCAAACCAAAATCCAACAATTCTAGAATGGTGGTACAATGAGTGACTTGGAAACAATGTAATGTCAAGGAATAATGTTCTACATTCCATGATCCATACTGATGGCAATCCCGAGACGGTTGCATGGCAAGACTTACGTGGCAGTTGGCACCTCATTGGTCCTTCCCGCAATGGCATACACCGAGGTTTGGTGAGGTTTATGGCGCCTTCAATGCACATCCAGCCCGAGATTGGTCTTGTTTTGTGTGAGCAAGGCGTCTATGGTATGGCTCGACTTGGGCTCATTTGTGTTGTTGTTCGTTTGAGTTATTCTTTCATTCCTATGTGGCTCATCTCGTTCAGCTCTGGAAGAAGATGGATCTTTGTTGCCCGCTATCCTCTTGGTTGTTCTATGGTTCCGGTCCTCTATTGTTTGCTAGTTATATGAATGTTTTTTTGTTGGACTTGGTGGTTTTTGTACACCTGGTTTTCCGTGGAGGTCTCACGTTTGGTTTGTCATTATGGGTATGCCTTATTTCAACTATCTGTGAATGATTCTTTTACAACTTGTAGGTGATGTTTTCTAAGTGGGTTTTGGTCCAATTTCATAGGCCCTCACCTATTACTCTTGTCGATGGCTTGGCTTCTTATTTGACAGGTAAAAACCTTGTTCTGATTCCACTGTTTCACCTTCCTGTAGTTTTTATTAATAGCTTTGCTCCTGGTGAGCAAGTTGTGGTATCATGGCACTTCGGCCATTGGTTGCAGTCAGGTTGGAGTTTTAACTCGTGGCTCGATTGTCGATTCTGGCCTCCCCTTCAGGTATTAACCATGGGTCAAGTTCCTTGTTTTTTCTCTGGTATTTTTGTGTGCTATATAGCTATGCTTCCTCTCTGACAATCTTCTTGTGACTGTGCAGGTATCCCTCTCCTCTTTGTTGTGGCTGCAAGGGGTTGGCTCTCGTGGATGAAATAATGTGTTCTCGTCCTTGAAGATTTGGGTCTGATGTGCTTAGATCAGGTAGGGTCCTTCCTTGACTGTGCTCTGCGGTTGCATTTTGGTTTCGAGCTATAGTTGTTTAACCCTTGGGGTTTCAAATTGTTAGTATGTCAATACTTGGTTGCCTCTGTGCAACAAGCCCATTGTCTGAATTTTGTTTTCTATTCTTGGAATTTGTTTCGGCCTTCTGTTGTTGGTTGTTGTGTCTGTTGTTTCGTCTGTGTACAACTTTGGTCTATCTGGGTTGTGGAAACCCTCCTCGGCCTATCTCGTTTGTAGGAAGGACTGTCGGTTATGTTTTTCAGGGCTCTGTGTCTTGAGGTCTATGTGGAATCTAGAAGTTTTGTCCTATACTTCCGTGGACCTAATGAATATATATATATATATATATATATCTGTGTGTATGTGTGTGTGTGTGTGTGTACTGTAAATTTCTAATTTAAATCAAATAGTATGCATTTGGTAATGTACCTGGATGGTTTGGCTCTGTCGTATTTGAACCTTTCAGTCTCGGTGTGCAGTTTGAATGTTAATCACACAATTTGTTGTTTAATTACTATGCACAATAATTTATACTTGTTGCTTATCAATTAGTGAATACCTGTAAGCTTTCTTTAAGTTCATAAAAAAAAAAAAAATTGTTCAAAGTTATGCTTTCTTTCCTTTTTCTCATTTAGATGGTAGCCACCCCAATTTTGATTATGGGTTGGCTATTTATGCCTGCTAGCAGCCTCATACTCTTGAGAAACCACCCTCAGTTACATTATAGTTATTTTCCAGTTTCATTTAGTTTCATTTCTAACTTATTTTAAACAAATACTATTCTAACTACTATTTAGTTTATAAATAAAAACATTGGCTATAACAACCTTCATTTAAAAATAAAAATAAAACTAACTAAAAGTGAAATTAATCAAAATAGCTTGTCTAGCTATTGCCTCCCTAGTCAGATGCTCTTGCATCAGGCTCCCGGGGTGAATGAATCTCATGGCTCCTGTCCATGAGCTCTTTAATCGAGTACCTGACGCTTTGAATCTGGCCTACATCCAACCAGGAACTATCCTCATTTGGATGGTCCTTCAATTTGACCAGGTACTGTAAGTACTCTTTCCGTCGCGTCCGCCAGGCCACCTGACTATCCAAGATTTATTCGATCTCTAGAGGCTTGGTTGGAGGCATCTATTTGACCCATGACTTAGTCTCTCCTGGGTGTCCCATGTGTGTTCTGTCGAACTGTCTTCCACATTGGCAGTAATGTAAGGGTACAGGTCTGCCACATTGAAGATGGGCGAGATGCCAATACCCGAAGGTAGTTGTAGTTCATATGCATTTGGAGAGAACTTTCACGATATCTTGCAAGGTCCTATTTTTTCAGTTTCGATTTGTTTTATTCGCCTTTAGGAAATCTTTCTTTGTGTAGATGTGCTAGTGCTAGGTCCCCTAGATTGAATTACACTTCCCGCCATTTTAAATCTACCTTCTATTTATACCTTTGGCTAATGTCCTGTAATTTGGATTTCACTTGTTCATGAAGTTCTTTGATCACCTTTGTGAAGTCTTCACCATCAGCACTCCATCGTTCCAACTGACTGAAATCTCATAACTCATGCACACCACGGGGGTGCATCCCCTATAGGATCTGGAAAGGACTTATGCCTATACTTCTATTATGTGAATCATTATAAGAGAACTCTTCTTGTGCGAGTACACGATCCCATTGTCATGAATTTTCACCAACCAGACTATGTAATAGATTCCCCAGACTTTGGTTCACCACCTCAGTCTGCCCATCAGTTTATGGGTGATAATTTGAGTTGTAGTTTAGTTTGCTATCTAGCTTTTTCCACAAAGTCTGCCAAAAATGACCTGTGAACTTCATGTCCCTATCTGAAACAATAGAATTCGGCAAGCCATGTAATCTGACAATAACTGTGAATAACAAGTGTGCTACATGTTTGGCATCGTTGGTCTTCCTATAGGGAAATAAATGTGCCATCTTAGTGAAGCGATCCACCACCACCATGATTGAATTGAACCCCTTCTATGTTCTTGGAAAACCTAAGACAAAGTATAAACTGACTGAGTCCCATGGTCTGTCTGGAATAGGCAGGGATGTATATAATCCTGTAATTTGACTATGTCCCTTCGTAAGCTTACACATCTTACACCTAGCCACAAATATTTGTACGTCTATTTTCGTCCAATAATTAAAGTGGCTCACTTGATCCAAAGTCTTATCAATGCCAAAATGTCTGGCTAAACCCCCACTATGTTTTTCCTGGATTAAGTTTTCCCTCATTGAACATTTCGGAATACACAACTATCCTCCCCTGAACAACAATCCTTCCTGTATGTTATAGTCTAGCCATGAACAATTGTCTCTCAACAGCAGACTCTCGGAAGCTTCGTACGCTTCCTTAAAGTATGCATCTATTTCATACAGATCCTTAAGATGCTCAAATCCTAACACTTGCACTCTGCTATCCTGTAAAATCAAATTTCTCCTACTTAACGCATCTACCACTTTGTTGGCTTGACTGCTGATGTGTTTCAATACAAATGTAAAACTCTGGAGGTACTCCACCCACTTTGCATGTTTATGGTTCAGCTTGTGTTGTTGCATAACATACTGCAATCCAGAATTGTCTGAAAACAAAACAAATTCATTTTCCATCAAGTAATGTCTCCAATGTTTCAGTGCTTGGATGACTGCATAAAATTCCTTGTCGTAAGACATATACTTGTACCTACACTCATTCAACTTCTCGCTGAAATAGGACACTAGCTTGTCCTCTTGGCTGAGTACTTCTCCAATGGCTGTCCCACTGGCATCGCAACAAACTTGAAAACGTTTGCTGAAATTTGGCAACTTCAAAATTGGTCTTTGAGTGATCTTCTTTTTTAGCAGCTGAAAACTCTTTTCCACTGACTCTGTCCATTGAAAAGTTTGATTTTCCTTTTTAACAGTAGCCACCATGAGTGCACAAATGACACTGAAATATTTTATAATTTTTGATAAAAGCTCGCCAACCCATGAAAACTCTGCGCTTCAAACAAGCTCCTGGGGAATGGCCAGCTAGCTATGGCTGCAACCTTTCTTGGATCCATCTTTAATTCATTTTCTGAAATCACAAATCCTAAATAAATCAATTCTTTCTTTAAAAAAGTACACTTCTTCAAATTTATAGCAATTTGTTTTGCTACAACTTTTCCAAGACATACCTGACATGTCGGAAATGTTCTTCCTCCATCTTACTAAAATAAGGGTATCATCTAGATATACAATCATGAACTTTCCAATTTATTCCTTCAGCATCTCATTCATTGAGTGCATGAATGTGTCGGGTGCATTGCTTAGTCCAAATGGCATGACCAACCATTCATACAAGCCTTCATTGGCCTTGAAAGTTGTCTTCCATTCATCCCCTTCACGAATCTGAATATGGTGAAATCTGCTTTTCAAATCAATCTTCGAAAAATATGCCGCTCCACTCAAATAGTCCATCATGTTGTCCATCCATGGTAAAGGAAACCTGTACCTAATAGTGATCTTGCTAATTGCTTGAGAATTAGTACACATCCGCCATTCACCTCCTTTCTTACGAACTAAAACAGTTGGTACTGCACAAGGACTTAAACTCTCCCGAATCAACCCTTCATCCAACAACTCCTATACCTCCTTCCTGATCTCTTCATTGTCCTTCAGACTCATCCGATAAGCAACTTTGTCTGGTAAACTAGCCCGTGGAATGAAATCAATATGGTGACTGATACTCCTTTTTGGTGGCAATTTATCTCGTAGATCATCCACCACAATGTCACTAAACTCCTACAGCATATCATGTATCTCCTCAGGTGAGTCAGTAATCTCAGTATGGATTAATGGTGCTCTTGGCCTTGGCAAAATTGCATATTTTACCTCATCATCTCTAATATGTTGTAGAAACTCTTTTCCTCCTAACAGTAATGCTTTTGTTCCACTGTTTTCTGTCGTATCCTCCTCTTTCATGCTTTATCCCATCCTTAGCAAACTTGTAATAGTTTGTCTTCCCATCATGTACAACTTTCCTATCATACTGCCATGGTCTGCCCAATAGTATATGGCACACATCCATTAGCATGATATCACAAGTTACTTTATCCTTATACCTACCAATGTGAAACTCCACTTTGCACTTGTCATCAACTAGCAATTGGTGTCCTTTTTGTAACCAAGACACCTTGTATGGTGTTGGGTGCTTCAATATTTTTAAAAATAGTTTTTCTACAATTTCAGTGGTTACCAGGTTGTTAGTGCTCCTGTTGTCAATAATCAATTTGCAGAATTTCCCATGTGATATACACACAGTTCGGAACAGTGCTTTCCTTAGTGTCTAGTCAGCTAACTCTTTAGCCGATTTCAACAATACCTTGTTTAACACTAAGGCTTCTCCCATTTCAGGCATGTTCTCCACTTCTTGTGGCAGTGCATCTGCTTCTTCCGGTTGAGAAACATATGCTCCTCTTTCCCCGGCTTGATCACTTTTAGGACAGTCAAAGACCTAAGTCCCCACTTGTGACACTTGTAACAGTGATATGAATTTCCTCTACCTCTGTCATTACCTCTTCCTCATTGGTAATGCCTTCCTTCTCTAGTGTTACCTTGTTTTTCAGTTGGTGTTGCAGTTTTTGAACTATTTCCCTCTTCATTGTTGTTGAGAGTTTTTCCTCTGCTAAAGACTGTCCTCTTCCTCTTGTAGATCCATGTCCTCTTCTAGCATTTTGCTTTCTGGTGATTTTTTATTCTACCTTCAAAGCACTTTGTAGGCTTCCACTATGGACTTGGGGAAAAGAATACTAATCTCATCTAGTATCTCCATCTGTAAGCCATTCATAAACCTTGCTATCTTTTCTGTGGTATCTTCATCATAACCCACTCGCAAGTTCAGTCTATGGAATTCTTCCGTATACTCCTTCACAGTCATTACTCTTTGGTTCAGGTTTTGCACCTGCCTGTAGAGAAGAATATGATAATACTTGTGTAGAAAATTACTCTTCATCTTGGCAATCATCCTATTCTACTTTTTGATCAATGGTTTATTTGATCTTCTCCTTTCTGCCTGCACACTGTCACACCACAGTGTTGCATGTCCCTTCAGTTTGGTGGCTGCAAACCTGACCTTCTTATCTCCATTGATTTCTTCACACCTGAAATATTTATCCAACTCACTAATCCAGTCCAACAATACCTCCATAGATAAATTGCCATCATAATTCGAAAGCTCTCGCTTCGGCTTGCTACTTGCCAACAAAACTGATCTCAATAATTTTATCTCTGGTCCCTCTTCGTCTAACCCATCCATTGTGGCTGCAACTTCTTCTCCATTGTCATCACCACCTTCTGGATCCCTATGCCTCCCTACTTCCACTGCTACCAATCAAGCACTTAAGATCCTGATTTCTTCCCGCATCCCTTCGTCGGCTACTCTTCTGATAGCTCTACCTTGACCTCTTCTTCCTACTTCCATTTTTTTTCTTTTGAGAAAATAACTTCCTTTGATAACAAGATTTGATGGTGATCCCGAGATGGTTATGTGGCAAAACTTACATGGTAGCTAGCCCGTCCTTAGTCCTTCCCGTGCTAGCACACGCTGAGGTTTGGTGACAGTTTATGGCACCTTCAATGTGCATCTGGCCTGAGGTTTGTCTCATTTTGTGTGAGCATGACATCTATGGTATGGCTCGACCTAGGCTCATTTGTTTTGTTGTTCATTTGAGTTATGCTTCCATTCCTTTGTGGCTCGTCTGGTTTGGCTTCGGAAGAATATGGGTCTCTGTTGCTCACTATCCTCTTGGTTCTTCTCTGGTTCTGTTCTTCTATCATTTTCTAGTTATATGAATGCTTTTCATTGGACCTGGTGGTTGTTGTGCACCTGGTTTTCGGTGGAGGTCTCGGGTTTGGTTTTTCATTCTGGGTATGACTTATTTCGACTGTCTATGAATGATTCTTTTCCAACTTTCAGATGATGTTTTCTAACTAGGTTTTGGTTGTATTACGCAGGCCCTCCACTTGTTACTCTCATCGATGGTTTGGCTAAGTATTTGACAATTAAAAACCTTATTCCGATTCCAGTGTTTCACCTTCCTATAGTTTTTATTAATGGCTTTGCTCCCAATGAGTAGGTTGTGGTATCATGGCACTTCGGTTGTTGGTTGTGCTCAAGTTGGGGTTTCAAATCGTGGCTCGGTTGTGGAGTCCGACCTTGATGCGGGAGCATCCGGCACTCTTAATTCAATGAAGAGTCCAAAGCAGAGCAAAGAGAGGATGTGGACCATCGAGCTGAATAAGGGGACTTTTATGTTTTAAAAAACGGAGAAAAAGATGGAATGGATAAGTCTCTCGAAGACTTATTAATTATAATCTACCACATATATATTGCGTAGCAAGCTTTAGGGTTTCAATTGAGTGATTCAAGGAAAGGATTGATCGGATCCCTTCAGTGATCTGATCCAATGTATTATTATAAATAGTGAACCTGTGCGTTCAATTAATAGATAGCAAGACATATAGAATATATGTAAGCCTACGAGTAGAGTCAAAAGAGAGGCAAGAACATTGAAGAACTAGCTTGTGTGAGATGCAGGGTCTTAGATATGTAATTTTTTATTTATAATAATATATGGAGATTTTATTTCCCAACTGTGTCAGAATATTGAAGATTATTTCATAAATGATTTACAGTGAATTCATAGGTTCTGTAATAAGTTGCAGGCAGAATTCTGAAGGACGCAGAGGAATGGAGTGATTCAGAGGAATCATAAAGGGTCATTGAATCCAATTGATGGACAGAGTGAAGCTCTGAAGAAATAGCAAAGTGAGATTGATCAGAGGTGCAGAACGATTCGTAGAAATCGTAATGGATTATTCAAATCCATTCAAAGGGTTGAGTAATTCTCTAGAAGAACGTTGGTTAATGGAGCATGCGAAGATAAGCTCAAGTGGAAATGAACTGAGCAGTAGTAGATCGTAAGGCTGAAACCTGAAGAAAACCTAGAAACCATAGAAAACATTGGAAATGGAGAAAAATTATAAGTAAAAAGAAATGAGTGGAGGAATGAAGATCGATGCTCAAGAACTGTTAGATCTGGGAAGATCAATGGCTGAGATCAAATCGGCACCAAAATATCACATCGCAAAAGTTCAAGTGGAAGAGGAACCGGCCTATGGAACTGCCGAACTCTAATAGGGCGATATAACCAGACCCGAAGTTCTATAACGATGGATTTAAATCCCTATAGGGTCAGAAGATATGATCACATGCTTGAGAAGAAGAGTGATAGTTGATAAGTGGAGTAAGAGGTATCGAAAATCAAAGAAGGCGGAGGTGAGAGAAGCGTTGTGAAGCGATAAAGACATGGACCCGACGAAGGTTATAGTGGCACATCTATAACATTTGAGATTCGCTATATGTGATTCAGAGTGGTTTTCCTATGTATTGGCATAAAGTGTGGGCTAAGTCTTCCAAGACTAAAACATATATAATATATTCTGATAGTTGCATATAGGAAAGGAAGGGGTGATGAGGGCTCGTGAAGAACTCGACAACGATTGCGATAAAGGTGAAATATTGGGAAGTGTGTCAAGATTCTATGGAGGGAAGAAAATGTGTTCTGTGAGTATTTCCCTTTGTAAATGGATTTTTCCTTTGCAATGGTTTATCAAGTGAAAGGGCACCGTTAGTGTGTTAACCTATACATAACCAATGGTTGAAGGGGAATGGTTACATATAGGTAAATTATGGGTTATGTAAAGGAGTTGAAGGCTTGTTAATTCCTGATAGAAGGATTCTAAAGGAAGACTTTAATAAATTCAAGGCAAAGGTTTCTACAAGGTTTTAATTCTGATAGGAGGTTTTAGGCGGCGTGATTGGTTCCGATACAAAGGAACTGTGTATAAGAGGGCCTAAACCATAGAGGTTGAAGATTTAACTCCATTTCAGAGTTAAATACATGGGATAGTTGATTTTATGTAGATTCTTGCATACTGTGGGTATGTGCGAGTGTTTTACCTTGCACCATTAGTGGTATTAGAGAAGATTTGTATCAGATAAAAATTCTAATTAGAACAAGGAAGATTTCTTATGAAAGGAGTTTACACATAGAAGAAGGTAATGTGCATGAATGAATGATAGAGACTATAGTGGGAGATTGTAGCATTCCAACATAGGCTTGGAGTAGATAGGAATAGAGGATTCCTTGAAGGAAAAAGAAAGCAAGATTATTTAATGCAAGTTCTGAAGAAAGAGGACTTGGAGAGAAAACAAAGAACAATCCATGGTGGAATGATGAAACAAGATCATACTGAGATCTTGAAGGTGAGGTAATGTGTTCTGTTTTAAATTGATAATGTGTGTTTTTATACTAATGCATAGGTGATAGCAAGAGAAGCTATGATAGAAGAACTAGATGAGTTCTTGAAGATAGAATAAGGAGAATACTCTAAAGGAGAAGTGGCAGTGAACCTAAAGAATCCAACAAGAAATTGGACAGAGACGACAACTGAAGTGTTCTCAAGAGAGAGTGAGAGATTGCAAAAGCCTAGAAGGAGCAAAGGTGTCACTCAAGGGGAGGTTCTAGATAGAGGACCCGTGCTTACAAAAATACTGAGTGAGGAGAGCTTAGTCAGGTAAAAATTACAGTAAGGAAGACTTTTTGTTGCAAAGGCTTGTTGTAGAGGAGTGAGGAGCTCATGAAGAGAGAGGAAAAGAAGATGACTACTAATAGTCATGGCAGAGGTTCAAAAAGAAGCCACAGCATAAGGAAATATGCCAATGTAAATGGCATGAGAATGAGTCAATAAGAAATTGACAAAGAGGTTGTTGAATTAAAAGAACAACTCAATGCATTAAGGATAATGCTTGAGGAAAGCTAGAGACTAGGTTGGGTCTTGAGGAAGAAGCCAGTGGAATGGCATGAGATGGAGAGAAGGCTACATCAAAAGCAAGTGAAGAAGCTCATGGAAAAACTCAAGGAAGCTAAGTTGGAAATGGAAGAGTACATTTGTGAGCTAGAACAAGGAGAAATTCTAGGAGAGACTGAAGATGAAGACTTGAAGATTGAAACTTCAAGGGAGGCCAAAGGGTCACATGGGTTTAAAACTTATAATTTGTGTATGTATGTGGGTGAAACATGTAAAGAAGGACAATTGGTCGATATTGTCATAAATAAGGAAGAAGACCAGCAGAATCTAAATTCTGTTCTAGAAAAAGATGAGAGAGATAGGTCTCATATGCAATTGGAGAAAGATGTCAAGCAACCAAGTGAAGGGCTTGAGGAGATTAAAGAAGAGATTATCAAAGAATTTTTGAATCATATTAATGATTTAGAATAGCAAGGATATATGATGGCTGACCCATCAAGTGAGACCATAGGGTCTTATATTTTTAAAACTGATAGTTTGTGTATGATAGCAGATATTGCAAGAGAAAAGTAGCCATTTGAAGATATCTTCAGAGGAGATAAAGATTTAGAAATAAAAGGTGACAAAGAAAACTTTTTAGAAGAGGAGAAATTTGACTACATATAGAAGAAAAGGTCTATGGATGAGTCTATAGAAGCTGTCATGGAGACGAGGAACCAAGATCTTATTCTGATGAAGAATGAAGGAATACTATCTCAGAAAGGTAATCAAATGAGTTTGATTAATGTTAATGATGAAAACCAAATGCACAAGAATGTTAATGAAGATTATGGGACAAGGATAACTCTGGGAGAAGACTTATAGAGGGATAGCAAGGCAAAATGTACTGAAGAAGAAGAAACTATGTTAGCTGAAAACATAGTAAATGATCATAAATTCACCATGATGATAGACACAGTGGAAATAGCCATGACAGTTGTTGAGACAGTCAGTGAAGAATAATAACATCTACTGAAAGATGTTAAGGAAGACGAAGTCTATGGGAAAGGCATAACAAAGGGGGAAAGAACACTAACAAAATAATGTTTTGTAGAGCATGAGCAATCTTTAGAAGTTGTCAGAAGTATAGAGAAGTATATTTTAGAAGATAAAAACTCAGAAATAAAGGAGGATGAAGAATGTCTCTTAAATGAGAGAAACAATGATTTCTTGTAGCAGAAGGAACTTAATAATGCATGGATGTGTGAAGATGTGACAGTGCAGGAACAAGTTCTTCTCGAAGAAGGAAATGAAGTTCAGTCTGAAGAGCTGATATTTGAAGCAATAGTTGAGATTGTTGAACATATGATTCCCAAACAAATAATTTGTGTGTAAATGCAGGAAACATAAGTGATGATGAAATACTGGCAAAGTGTCACAGAGAAATTGCATTGCTGGAGAATTCAAAGTATGGAAGTATGATCACAAAAAAAGGAGTTCACTATAGTAGACAAGAGAAGGAAGGCATCATTAGGACAGATGGTGTGGAAGAGAGACTAATGGACAGTCTCATGAATTCTTTTGATAATTTAAATCAGCATACTAATGTGTTGACAGAGGATAAAGAAATAGTGCAGCAAACTGAATTGTTGCCAAAAGAAAACAAGGCACAACAGCCTTGTGTTTTTAATTTTAACAAGTGTTTTGTGAATGCAAGTTTTGGTGAAATTGTTGGAGGATATTTGGCACAAGTGAACAACCAAATAAAAGTGGAAGAAGAGAAATCTATGGAAGAAATTAATCCATGGAATAGGGAAGTTAATTTGTTGGAGAAAGTGTTGAACAGTCATGATTCAATCATGAAGGAGGGTAAGGATGATAGGGAGGCAGTTAACATAGGAGTCACAACAAGCATTGAAGCAAGAGCAAGCAAACCAAAAGTTGAAGCAAGCAAAGAAAAAGTCAATATAAGAGACAACATAAAAGAAAGCAAAGTAGAAGTCAAAAAAGCAACCAAGGCAAAGGTTGAAGCAAGCAAAGCAAGTGTTAGCATAGAAGTCATAGTAAGCAAGGAAAAGGTTGAAGCAAGGGAAAAAGAAGAAGAAAAAGCAAACCAGCAACTACAAAGAGAAAGTAACCAACATCAATTTAAAGAATTAGTGGATAGCAACAACCTGAAATAGAAAGAAGGAGGCAGAAAAATGAAGCAGAATATGGACCAGTACAAACATCTACTAGAAACAAAGATTGAAGAAATGTCGGAGCTGATGATGAAGTAGTCCAAATGGAGGAAAATGATAGCAACGGGAAGAAAGATCAATCAGAACTTGAATCTTATTGATAAGAAGAAGAAGATGGAGCAAAAGATAGCAGAAGTATAGCAGCAACAAGGGAACAAAGCATGTGGACAGTTTTAGAACAAAGTGTGGGATCGAGGAAGACCAATACTAGAAGACACATGATCAGGAGATCATGATATGCATCTGACACTCTTAATTAAATGAAGAGTCCAAAGCAGAGCAAAGAGAGGACGTGGAGCATCGAGATGAATAAGGGGACTTTTCTATTTTAAAATGGCAAAAAAGATGGAATGGATAAGTCTCTCGAAGACTTATTAATTATAATTTGCCACATATGTATTCTGTAGTGAGCTTTAGGGCTTCAATTGAGTGATTCAAGGAAAGGATTGATCGGATCCCTTTAGTGATCCAATCCAATGTATTCTTATAAATAGTGAACCTGCACTTTCAATTAATAGATAACGAGACAGATATAATATATGTAAGCCTATGGGGAAAGTCGAAAGAGAGGTCGCAACATTGAAGAACTAGCTTGTGTGAGACTCAGGGTCTTAGATATGTAATTTTCTATTTATATTAATATATGGAGATGTTATTTCCTGACTGTGTTAGAATATTGAATATTATTTCATAAATGATTTACAATGAATTCATAGGTTCTGTAATAAGCTACAGGTAGAATTCTAAAGGACGCAGAGGAACAGAGTGATACAGAGGAATCACAATGGGTCATTGAATCCAATTGATGGACAAAGTGAAGCTCTGAAGATATAGTGAAGTGAGACTACGCAGAGGTGCATAATGATTCATAGAAATCATAATGGATTTTTGAAATCCATTCAAAGGGTCGAGTAATGTTGTGGAAGAACATTGGTTAATGGAGCATGTGAAGTTAAGCTCAAGTGGAAATGAATTGAGAAGCAGTAGAGCATAAGGCTGAATCCTGAAGAAAACCCAGAAACCATAGAAAACATTAGAAATGGTGAAAAAATCTAAGTAAAAAGAAATGAGTGGAGCAATGGAGATCAATGCTCAGGAACCATTAGATCTGGGAAGATCAACAACTGAGATTGAATCGACACCAAAATATCACATCGCAGTTCAAGTGGAAGAGGGACCAGCCTATGGAACTATCGAACTCTGATAGGGTGATATAACTGAACCCGAAGTTCCATAACGACAGATTTAAATCCCTATTCGGTCCGAAGATATGATCACATCAGAATGAGGAGAAAAGCGATAGCATATAAGTGGAGTTGGAGGTATCGGCAATCACAGAAGGTGGAGGTTAGAGCAGTGTTATGAAGCAACAAAGACATGGACCAGACGGAGGTTATAGTGACACATCTATAACATTTGAGATCCTCTATATGTGATTTAGAGCAGTTTTCCTATGCATTGGCAAAAAGTGTGGGCCAATTCTTCCAAGACCAAAACATATATAATATGTTATGATAGTCGCATACCGGAAAGGAAGGGCTGATGAGGGCCCATGAAGAACCTGACATCGATTGCGATAAAGGTGAGATATTGGTAAGTGTATCAAGACTATATGAAGGGCAAAAAATGTGTTTTGGGAGTATTTCCCTTTGTAAATGGATTTTTCCTTTGCAATGGTTTATCAAGTGAAAGGGCACCAATAATGTGTTAACCCATACGTAACCAATGGTTGAAGGGGAATGGTTACATATAAGTAAATTATGGGTTATGTAAAGGAGCTGAAGGGTTGCTAATTCCCGATAGAAGGATTCTAAAGGAAGACTTTAATAAATTCAAGGCAAAGGTTTCTACGATGTTTTAATTCCGATAGGAGGTTTCAGGTGGGTTGATTGGTTCCGATACAAAGGAATTGTGTATAACAGGTCTTAAACCATAGAGGTTGAAGATTTAACTACATTTCAGAGTTAAATACCTGGGACAGTTAATTCTATGCAAATTATTTCATACTGTGGGTATGTGTGGGTATTTCACCCTGCACCAACCCTCCCCTCCAGGTATTCGTCGTGGGTCAAGTTCCTTGTTTTTTCTCTGGTGTTGTTGTGTGCTATATAGCTATGCTTCCTATTTGACAATCTTCTTGTCATTGTGTAGGTATCCCTCTCCTTTTTGTTGTGGCTGCAAGGGGCTTACTCTCGGGGATGAATAATGTGGTCTCGTCTTTGAAGATTTGGGTCCTATGTGCTTAAATCAGGTAGGGTCCTTCCTTGGCTACGCTTTGCAGTTGCATTTTGGTTTCGGGCTGTAGTTGTTTAACCCGTGGGGTTTCAATTTGTTGGTCTATCGATACTTGGTTGCCTCCTATGCAACGACCCCATCCTGTCGATTTTGTTTTTTGTTCTGGGAATGTGTTTCAGCCTTCTGCTATTGGTTGTCCTGTATGTTGTTTCGTCTGTGCACTGCTTTGGTCTATCTGAGTTGTGGAAACCCTCCTCGGCCTATCTCGTTTGTATGAAGGACTGTTGGTTATATTTTTGAGTGCTCTGTGTCTTGAGGCCTGTGTGGAATCTGGAAGTTCTATCCTGTACTTCCATGGACCTGATGAATATGTATATATACTGTAAATTTCTAATTTAAATCAAATAGTACATATTTGGCGATGTACCTAGATGGTTTGGAACTATCTTATTTGATCCTTTCAGTCTCGGTGCGTTGTTTGAATGTTAATCACACAATTTGATGTTTAATCGCTATGCATAGTAATTTATACTTGTTGCTTTTGAAATAGTGAATAACTGTAAGCTTTCTTTAAATTCATAAAAAAATAATTGTTAAGGGTTATGCTTCTTTCCTTTTTTCATCGAGATGGCAGCGACCCCACTTTTGATTCTAGGTTGCCTATTTGTGCTTGCTGGTAGCCTCATATTGTTGAGGAACCACCCTCAGTTACATTATAGTTATTTTCCAGTTTCATTTAGTTTCATTTCTAACTTATTTTAAACAAATCCTATTCTAACTACTATTTAGTTTGTAAATAAAAGAATTGGTTGTAACAACCTTCATTTAAAAATAAAAATAAACTTAAATAAAAGTGAACTTAATCAAAACAGCTTGTCCAGCTATCACCTCCCTAGTCGAATGCTCCTGCATCACATACATATATTATATAAGCTCAAAAATTATTATAATAATGAAATTAGCATAGTTCAAATGCATAATATAATTACAAATGTCATAAAACTTGTAAAACGAAATTTTGCAAAGAGTTCTGAGTTGCCAAACGCTGCATGTATGATATGAACACAAATCTAAAATGTACCAAAGATCCAAGTTGCCATATGGTAAAACAAAAAAACCTTCAAGGCAACATAAGAACCAAGGAAATGATATAATGAAATCCACTATCATCGCCTCGTCTGTATAACATTCTCACACATGCACAAATTTCCTCAACTTGTAATCACCCATCATATTTTTTGATAACAACTCAACTTCTAATTTGAATATAGTTACAGAGGACAATAGCTGCGCCATATGAGACACTCCAACAAAATCCCAATGATTCCAAAACTGTGGCACAACGAGTGACCTGGCATCAAAATAATGGCAAGGAAGTCACTTAACAATTATGCTTTGGGATCCAGGGATCAAAGAGTTTTCAATTGTCTAACATTTGATTAAATTCTACAAACCAACAATGTCAATTGGGGGAGTTGCTATCAAAGAGGTACTCCGTACGGTGTAATTATAAGTATAACCAACTACTTATTTTTTTTTTAAATCCTAAATTTTAATTTCATTCTGCCTCAAAAGTAGGTAAATTTTTATTTATTGAAATTAAGTTAGGTAACTAAAAAGTTAAATCAACATCATATATTTTCGAAAGTGAAAAATGTGAGAAGCCTTGATATAAAATGAATAAATAATACATACAAATCCCATTAAACTTGGATAATTATATCAAATTTAAATATGGCAATATACCATTTGAACCCCATATCAAAATACAAAAAACCTTGACTTAAAATATTAAATAAAATTCACATTCTTCTATCTGACAAAATCATTATTGAATTTAATATATATTAATGTATATACCTCGTCCCTTTAAACTAGTATCTATTGTTTTTTAAGCTACCTCTTGATATGCTTCCATATTTTTAAACCTTATATTTATGCTTCCTTTATTTTACGTGTCTTCTAAAAAATAACCATAATACAACAAAATTATGAGAATCTTGCACTTACCCCATCAAATTACAGGACCAATTCGATCAATAGAATTAGCTTACGGTCAAATAGATGAAAGCCTCGACAATGAAAGGTGTACCTAAAAATCACTGACCAACCATATGCAACTTTATAAAACTTATTAACCTATTGAAAACCTTTTAGCCATCAATCAACTAAATGAACTTAATAATCATTTCAATACCATGGATTCTCAAAACTATGGGTCATTTTTATTTTACTATTAATTTATTTTTATAGGGATACTTTTATTTTATTTTAACCTACATCACATTACATTAATCAATAGACGTTTGAAAATGCATCGATTTAAAGTTTCTTTACGTAATTTTTACTGAAAGATCTCTCCACATAAATTACATTACATTAATATTTTTCTTTTAAATATGTAATTTCAGTTAATCCAAATGTTAACGATTATATTACAACTTCTCCACCATACTAGGCCAGAGAGCACCTCTGGGCTCAATAACTTTTATGATATAAATAGTGTATATATTTTAAAGCTAAATCTAGTATTTAGCTTTTGGTTAGGTAGTGTGATTCTTGATATAACTAGAAAGCCTAACCTCTAGCTAGATTCACCATAATTGAGAGGCATCTAACCCGCAATCAAAATTACCTCGGGATCACATATAACCTGAACCACACCAGCCCTTAGCATGGCAAGATTTTTTTCCATAAATTTTGAAATCGATGACCTTTTCACCATGGAGTGTCTTAATAGAATACACTGTCATAGTCTATTTTACACCCAATATAATCTATAATATTATTCTCTTGAAACAATGATTAAAAATGAAAAGAAAAACTTTAATTAGTTGTGTTATAGTGTAAAATACTTATTAAAATAAGGTCAATATTTCCTAACTCCTTGCAAATTTATAGTTAGTTTAGTTATTTTTTAATTAAATATAGAAGAGTAACATTTTTAGTATTTAAATAAATATATTTGAAAATGGTTCATATATTCCCTCATTGAATTTGATACAACTAGGATAGAATTTTTAATTAAATTTATAAATTATGAAAAACGATAGAAATGTAAGGCGTATTGTCGAGGATTGGTCCACAATCTTCACCTTGTTGAATGGAGGGAGAGGAGTGGTCATCTCACCCTAAGTTTGATTAACATTTATTTATCATGATTTTCCAAATAATGATAGTTCTCTTCTGGCATTCATTACAAAAATATGTCAAAGATAAAACTTCTTTAAGGATCCATAATGATGTCTGAAGAAAGGTATGTCGTTTCCATCCATAAAGTGTTGAGTTCTCTCTCTATGCCTTCTATGTCGAGGTAGTCATTGTTGTTTCCACCTTCCATAATGGGCAGGGTGAAGTATTACTACCCTCTCTTCCCCTAATGAGCCTATCCTTTGGTACTCTACGATTTCACTGTATGAAGAGTGACAATGCTTGTGTGGGATGTACGTGAATAAATATGGGTGATTTCATGATGGGTGGTGGATCACACCTACAATGAGCTCCTCTAGTGTAAACTGGGATAGTGTAAAAGTTTGGATTCAATGCTCTTGTTTTAATGGTATTTCTTCAAGCACCCTCATGCAGAGACTTAGGAAATTTCCTCCCATTGTAACATTTTTTCTCTTAGTTATATTATCGGCTTAGTTCACACATCGTGACTCGTCTTCGTAGTTTCAAAGAATGTAAATTTTTTAACTACCCTGTGACAGCAAATTAATTCAATTTCTGGAGCTTAAAATCGTTGTATGCAATCTATCTGTATCACGAGAAAATATTTAATTCATATGTCAAAACTATTTCTGATGTACTTCCCTCGAAAAATCATTAAAACCATTAAACTACAATGATGTTATTATTCGTCCCTGCCATCTGGAAATGGCCAAGGACTATAGTAGTCAATATCGTGATGTTTAGCATTAATTGAGCTGCTTGTTCGAGTTCCTCATCACTTATAATCAAAATTTTTAATCACATATGGTTTCACCATGTTATTTGGCCTCTTCTCGAGGAAAACTGAGGCAAACCATATCTTATTTTCTTTTTAAAGGTGTTGTATTAATCGTATAAGTTCACAGCCTAGACTAATGTTAGCATTAGTCTCCAGTGTTAAATGTTATACTTGTTTGGATAATTGGGTAATTGGCTACGCCATATAGCTTGGCTTTGCCATGTGCACACCATGCACCTGCACACCATGCATTGCTCTGTCTAACTTCCACCTACACACCATGCATTTCCAGTTTCGTGTAATCCTCAGCGGCGTTCACTTTTGTTGTTCTTCAGTCTTATTCAGGTGGATATGCTTCAGGCAGCGACTTCTTCATGTGCCCACGCTTTAGGAAATTGAATCAGGAACTATGGTCTAATGTTATAGTTCCAGGCCTTCACTTTTCCTGTTCTTCAGTCTTCCTGTTCTTCATTCAAGTGGATAGGCTTAAGGTTGTGGCTTCTTCAAGTGCCTAGGCTAGCTTCAATTGAATGAGGAACTATTGCGGCTTCTTCATGTGCCCAGGCTTCAGGAAATTGAATCAGGAACTATTGTCACGGTAATCGACCTGCTTCATCTTCACATCTTCGTAGCCTCATGAGGTACAATTCTGAAATTAATATAAACTACAAATTATGAAATAAATTTAAACTACGATAAACAATAAGTAGCAATAAGTAGTTCATGCTATTAAGAATTTTTTCTTACTTGCAAATTTCAGAAATAGCATTCAAATACACAATTTCGCTCTTTTCTCTCTTGAACGTCTTATAGCTTTTCATTTTGTTTCAGATGTTTTGAATCTCATTTCAAAGACCAAATTGGGTAGTTTGATTGCACTGCTAGTCAGACAGAGGATGAGAATAGAGTATAATACAAATTGTGAAACTTGCAACTATAGATTTAAATAAAATATTGTTAATATGAGAAAAAATACCTGGCGTCAAACACACAAGTCGTTGCTAACAAGAGTCGCCCGCCCCATAGACCCATAAAACTTGGCTAATAAAATACTTCGATGCTTATCCATTGTAGTAAGGTCTCAGAATGCAAGATTCCATTACACTTAAGGTCTCAGAATGCAGGATTCGATGAAACCCTTCAGCAAGACTCGACAACAATTGCAACTCATCCTCATTATATCTTCTCATATGACAAATAGGCAGAGAATGAATAAGAGTATTGCGTTCACAATATGTGCGCACAGGATTTGGCAATCTGATATATAAAAAGGGAAAAGAAATTTCATGCATTCTGAGTTCATAAATTATTCTTTTCTTATCTGATCTTTCATGGTAATCTTGAGAGATATCTATTTGTAAGCATTGATAAACTTATTTCAAAGTTTGTCCTAGATTATTTTTTAAGCCAGGTTTTGAGCCAAATACATGAAATAGAACGCAAATGGTAATGCATAAACAACCAAATGTTAATGCATGAACAACCATTTTGAATAGAAAGATGTATAATCACTTACAAATATGATAGAACTCTCACGGAGGTATGTTAGAACTCCCACTGATTTATTTGATCGTATTCAATGGCTATGCAGATTGAAGTTATGATCCTGTCACCTATACAGATACTCTGTTAACCTGAACTGTAGGGTCTTAGTAACAATAAAAATCCAACTTACATTTAGCTCTCCACCAAACAAAAAATATTGAGCTGCTTGCCAAGCAATATTGAATTGTTTCATAGCCGGGCTGATATGCTTCCATCTGTAATGGACACATGCCAAGATGTCTCAACAATTGTTGAGATGCTTGGATGTGGAATGCCAATTTGTTATGTACCCACATGATCGAGCTTCATAATGATGAACAAATAGATCCTCTTGGCACATTGGCGGAATTTCTGGAATTGGTTTTTCTTTTTCACCACAAAAGCTTTATAATTCAACTCTGTCTGAAAGAAAAAGAAGGCACACTGGTCGAAAGGAAAGGCACATTGGGTGGAATTCCATAGTCTTTTGCTTCCACTTTGAACGAGAAACATCGTATCATTTGTATAGGAAAAGTTGTCATGTTTGTGTTTCTAGTGGTATTGATTCCTAGCTTTCCTATGTTATTTTACGATGTGCGTGCTTTCCTGAGAATGACGACTGCTACATCCTTGGCAAATTCCCTGAGAACAATAATCCGTGTAGGGCGTGGGGTGAGACAATATGCTTAAAATGATGTTTCTATACATTTGTTAGTTGCAGAGTTCTAGGGTGACAGATGTCCCTGGGCCAATAGAGTTATCATAATTCATAGCCCACATGCATACCACTATGGTTCTCGGCTAGAGCATCAGGGAAGGCATCCGTTGATCTCCTACCAAGAAAGGTGTCACAAGACATTGATATTCCAACGACACATTTTCGAAGTGCTCTAGACTCACATACCAATTTCCGTAGAATGCATGTATTTATATGATGTGGTGGTGGAATTGTAAAACCAATTCCTATTCTAGGAATGCGTGGAAATATTGTCAGGGAAAATTTTAAGAACCCCCCCTAAATTTATAAATATAATAAATGGGCGAATCTCCATGTATATAGGAAAAATGGAAGGCGATTTTATCAATAATATAATATCTATATATAATTTTTTGGCGAATCTCCCACCAGGCATGGCGAATATTTTACTCAATTAAAATCTTGTAATATCTTGGCAAGTATTTCACTACCATGGTGAATACCATGGGTCAATACCATGTGTCATTTTGGTGAATACCATGGGTCAATACCATGTGCCATTTTGGTGAATACCATGGGTCAATACCATGTGCCATATTTTTATTAATTCTAATATTAGGGTTAATAATGGTTTTTTTGCATGGTATTAATAACAATCTAGTCCTTGGTATTTGTCCCATAGGTTTCAGCTAAATATAACCCATTTTTTGAGTGTCCTTAAATATAAGGTGACTTATGGAGTAAATATAAAAAAATGTTTTATTTGTTTACCATAGCTCTCGTTTATTTATATTTTTATTAATTTACATACCTCTTTTACAAATATGGTATTTGGTCCATAGGATTCACTTAATAAAACCTCTCTCTTGAGCCTTCATAAATAGAATGAGGGTTATGGACTAAATATAAAAAGAGGTTTTATTTATTTACCATGCGTCTAGTTTATTTATATTTTTATTTATTTACCATACCTTGAGTAAGTATAAAAAGACGTTTTATTTATTTACCATACCTCCACTTTACTTATATTTTTATTTGTTTACACCCTTACATGTATATAGGTGACTTATGGAGTAAATATAAAAAATGTTTTATTTATTTACCATCCCTCTCATTTATTTATATTTTTATTAATTTACCTTATCTCTTTTATAAATATGGTATTTGGCCCATAGGATTCACTTAAATAAAACCTATTCTTGAAAATGGGCGAATGGATTCACTTAAATAAAACCTATTCTTGAAAATGGGCGAATGGAAGGTTGTAACTCCTAATTCCAAGGGCTAAATTTACCTTTTTTACCCTCTCCCTTAAAATAAGGTGGGCTATTTGAGGTGATTTGTAAAAATGTACTATGATACAAAATATTCGCCCACTAAAAATTTAAGACCCCTTAATTTCGCCAAAGGGCGAAGATTCGCCCCTAAAATTATCCTTGCACACCAGCTATCTAGTAAACTCACAAAACATTAACAGCATTGCTCAACTAGCCAACTATCAGGAACTCAGGAACTAAGGAACTAAGGACCTAGCCATGCATATCAATGGTGAGAGTTTAAATAGGAGAAGGAGTCTCCATGAATGGGGGAAAGGAAAGCTTATCACCAAGGAACGTAGCACAATTGACGGAACTGCCATGCCAGGGAAGGAAGGGCGACATAAACAAGGCCAACAACCAGGCCTGGAGTCATCTGGAAGGCCGACTATTGGAACAATTCACCCAATTTGGATCATCGCGCGCATAGAACTGAGCTTTAGTGCTGAAATCACAAGTGATCAGTGTAGATAGTCAGATCATCACTGAAGAGACCACATAGCTCCGTGCTGGTGCTAAAAACGGGCCATCGCAGGAATCACGTGTACTTCCGCGTTGGCAATGCAAATGGACTGTTCATGAGCGCCTTTCATCGTGTTTATTAAGCCGATAACCGCGATAAGGCAGATACTTTAGAAAAGTGGGTCAATTGGCAGCATAGGAGAGCATTTGTTTGTCATAAGCATGTTTGACTTGGACACATGACACAGTGAGAAGACTGGGAGTGAAAGCAGTGATAAATTACTGTGTAACACTGCTCATCTTGAGCCAACTCAATAGATAGATCTATGTATGATTGGACATGATTATGGGCATAAGCCCAAATTTTGTGGG
>APFE031701504.1:0-80453 GCA_000404065.3 Pinus taeda | reverse complement strand
AAAACCTAATACTATATATAAAATCAAGAAAAATTCAAATTCATCACTTCTAGGGACCTCATAACCACCCTACCAATACACAAGTATGTTACTGTTTGCAATTAGAAAAATTACCCAAATTACAATATGTTTACTCCACTTCTAGGGACCTCGTAACCACCCTGCCAATACACAAGTATGTTTCCGTTTGCAATTAGAAAAATTACCCAAGCTACAATCTGTTTACTCGAGCATATGTTGGAAAGTTATAGAAGGATGACTAGTGTAATCAATCCGTTCCTTTTAGCCCTGGAATTTTTTCAGTTTAAAACAGAAGTATACAAATATACTTGTCCAATGTCTATGCTTTAACCATTCACCTTAAGATATTTTTACAATATAATTTCCTAAGTCTATTTAATATCTTCATTATCATAAAAACCAACCTATATCCATCTTAACTCCACATCTACCATCTTTAGTGGATGAAATCTATTTATCCCTCTGAGCACTTGGTAACCCAAAATTAAGATGCGATCTAGCATAGAATTTCCCCTAAAAGTCTATGCTCACATGAATACCATGGGTCAATACCATGGGTTATCATAAACCTGGAGCTTAAAAATTACTATTAGTAATTTATAAAAATTAATAAAATTAATAGTTGATTTTTATTTTATTTTTATTTTAACCAAGCTAAAATATTTAACATACATTAAATTACAAAATCTATTTTTACTCTTGATCGGATCAAATATTTTTTCACTCTATGCTAGCTTTCATATCACGATATTGGATACCTCTCTGGGTTTAGTAGATCCAGAGTAAAGATGGATCTATTCTGGTTTAATTCCCCCATTTAAATAGGTTACATTCCAAGTGAATACCATGGGTCAATACCATGTGCCATTTTTATTTTTATTAATACTAATATTAGGGTTAATAATTCTTTTTTGCGTGGTATTAATATAAAAAAATAAAAAAATGTTTTATTTCTTTACCATACCTCTCGTTTATTTATATTTTTATTAATTTACCATACCATTCATAAATACAAAGGTGACTTATGGAGTAAATATAAAAAAATGTTTTATTTGTTTACCATACCTCTCGCTTATTTATATTTTTATTAATTTACCATACCTCTTTTACAAATATGGTATTTGGCCCATAGGATTCACTTAAATAAAACCTCTTTCTTGACCCTTCATAAATAGAACGAGGGTTATGGACTAAATATAAAAGGGTTTTATTTATTTACCATGCGTCTAGTTTATTTATATTTTTATTTATTTACCATACCTTTTGAGTAAGTATAAAAAGACGTTTTATTTATTTACCATACCTGCACTTTACTTATATTTTTATTTGTTTACACCCTTTCATGTATATAAGGTGACTTATGGAGTAAATATAAAAAATGTTTTATTTATTTACCATACCTCTCATTTATTTATATTTTTATTAATTTACCATATATCTTTTATAAATATGGTATTTGGCCCATAGGATTCACTTAAATAAAACCTATTCTTCAAAATGGGTGAATGGATTCACTTAAATAAAACCTATTCTTGAAAATGGGCGAATGGAAGGTTGTAACTCCTAATTTCAAGGGCTAAATTTACCTTTTTTACCCTCTCCCTTAAAATAAGGTGGGCTATTTGAGGTGATTTGTAAAAATGTACTATGATACAAAATATTCGCCCACTAAAAATTTAAAACCCCTTAATTTCGCCAAAGGGCGAACATTCGCCCCTAAAATTATCCTTGAATATTGTTAATTATGACCACAGTTCCATCACACAAGATTTAGCAGGGGGATTAAAAGTTTCATACTAGTTAGTAGTTTTTGTTGATATATAATTTGATCATGGTTCTAAATTGTGTGTAAAACTAAGGGTTTCTAACATTTTCCTTTAAGGGTTTGTTTGTTTATTTTGGACATATGGCTTGTTCGAAGCCATTCTATCTCCAACTACAATTTTGCATATTTTTTCTTTTTGCTATGTAACCGTGGCTAGCCTGAGTCTTGTAACACTCAACTCTATTTGTGTAGATAATGTGTTTTCCTTTTTTCAATAATCAACTTTGGATATATAGTTTGTATTTACACTGAGTTTCCCCACACTGAGTATTTCAAGCTATCCGTACTTTATAGAAATTATAAACATTGTTCAAACAAATGATTTGTAATTGTTTCTAATAACACACTAGACTTGGTATTATTTTGCCAAGTTTTCCTTGATTGTACATAACACAACTCTAGTGTTCAAATTAAACTCTGTATCCAATGGAAACAACAACAATTTCAATTAAACAAGAACAATTGCATTTCAATTTGAAAGCATAACACGGATGGCAGAGAACAAGGAGAGGGAGATCTACTAGCATCCCAACTTCCTTCCAGCAGTGCATTATTAGATTAGCTAGTCCAGTGTACAGCGATCATTTGACCAACGTAACCTTGAACTAAACTAAATTTGCCCTTGAAAATCTTCAAAACCCTCCTTGGATTTTTGCGAGACTAGTATCTAGTTTTCTTCAAGCCCCAGGCAAGGACTAGTTGCCGTGCAGCTCCGCTTGTTCAAATTGAATGCACTCATCCATCTAGGAGGAGAAATTTGAATAATTATTTGAGTTGAAATTATGTCCATCTGGACATCAAGAGTCCAAATTTCCAAACCATTGACCATACATAACATTCCTACAATGGCGGTGACCCACCATGTTCCCTTGCCTTACTCACCAACCATATCCTTAACTGCTTCATGTTGTAAAAATTTCCCGACCAATCACAAATATTAATAACAATATAAATTTGAAGAAGACTTAAATACAACTATATTTCTGTAATGGAACCATAATGGAAATAAAGTTATATTTATATATATATATATAATATATATATATATATTATATATATATATATAATATTTATTTTTTTTCTTACTTGACCTTGTAATTTAATGGTTGCAGTCATTCGATATCTAAAGTGTGATGGATCGCGCTCATTATGTGCTATGGTTGTGGTGATGGAAACAATAGGAACCCTCATTTCTCTTAGACTAGGTTGCAGAGAAATCATCAAATCAATCAGATTTCAAGGGTTGTCAACCACCAATAGTATATTTTCCATTTAATCAGAAGAAGCAATACTAGTATTACGTCCAATTTTTGATAAATCAACTACCACCAAGTTGTAACCGCCCTCACTACCTATGGAGCCATGTTGTTAGAGGCTTGTGCTAGTAGTTTCACACTCTTGAACCTATTGCAAGGTTGTGTTGGTGGCTGCACCCTCCTAAGATTGAGCACATGGGAGAATCTTCAATTCTAATTCCAACTATTTATTCCTCTCTTCAAGTTCTTCCACCTGCGATTTGATACTAGTTAAATAGTCTCTCATATACCTCAATATGGAAGCATTTTCTTTCAAAAGATATATTAACAACAACAAATCATTTTTTTGGTACATAATTCTAACTTAAATTTAAGAGAAGAATTGTTGGCTATTACATATATTTTCAATAGCTATAGATATTAAATCCAAAGGTCAATGGATGGCCATAAAACTTCATTTCATTACAACAACAAAAAAAAAATCATGGAACATATCATTGCGCCATGAGGGATGAATGCATGCAATGTGTCAAAGTTCTCCTTCAATTTCTCCCTCCTCCCTGCCCATAAATTAGATGAAGAACTTGACTGCTATAAACCATTCCCCGTGGTGGTCTTTCACTCCCTCATATTGAGATTTGTCCCAATTTTTCTGCATGAATATTCCTCAAGATTGCTAGTCTTCTCATTAATACTATAATATAGTTAATTTATAATAGTTATATTATAGATATATATTAATACTATAATATTAGTTAATTGATAATATTAGAATTAATAATATAATGTATAGAGAGCTTTTTTTAATATTATTAATTAAAATTATATATTAATAGTTAATATATATTTGTTAATATAATATATTATGGTATATTATAAATATATATTATCAATCTAAAATAATTAGGTTTAACTATATTAAATAGATTTATGATAGAACAATTTTTTTATCTCTTTTTCTTTTTCTTCTAGAAAAGCTAAGAAACTCAATAAACTAGATTTTACTTAGAATTGTATAAGAAAAGTTCAAATCTATTTACCAACACTCTGGTAGGTTAGTAAGTAAATGAAATTCAATAATTCAAAAAATAAACACTATATTATGTTAGTGTAAAAAAAAAAATGTAAAAAATTATAGTAAAATGATTACTACTATAAAGTCAACTATCAATTGATTGCAATAATATTGGCCTTCTAGATATTAACAAGGCTTTTTTTCTTCCTTTTAATATATTAAAGGCTTTATAATAATTTATATTTATTACATCGTAAGGCATTTCCCTTTGAAAACAACTCCCCCAACTATCATTGTGTATAGGTCTACACCATCCAATGTAATGTTAGATGATTGAAGTGTCTAAGGCTGTCAGATTAATATTTAATAATTAAGACAAAACTAATAATTAGAGCGATGCCTTCTTGGTTGTATTTTTGGAATCAATAATGACCTTGATATGAACTAATAACGACCCTCGATATATCAACCATAGTTACTGCAATTGTTGCACATACCCCATTTTAAGTAAATCTAGTCGAATCAAGATGCTACGTGTGTAGCCTTTTCAAATTCAGTGGAGAAATCTCTGGGGAATTTGTTGAGGTTTATAGTGTTTCTATAGCACTAACCCCATTTTTGTCGCACTATTCTTTAGAACAAGGTCGATGTCACTTATGATCCCTCAAAAGTCATGGCAAGTGCTTGATGATTAAGGTTTTCAGTTTTGGCTCTTCTATTTTTCTTTGTATTTTTGCTCTTTTTGCATCGAAAAAGGGGATTCTATATGAGAGTATAGTTTCTTTTGGATTCTCAAAGAATATTTTGCATTTTGGAGGGGGTCAAGGGTTGTGGGGTTTATAGATCTGTCATGTAATTATGCATAGAGGGATCATCATTTATGTAGATCTTGGTACTTCTATTTAGTATGGCTACAGGGATGTTGACATTTGGGATATCCAAAAAGGTTCACTTTCTCATTATTATAGGTGATGGAAAACTTTGAGTTCGTCTCATTTTGATCTAAATATGAAAATTGGGACCTTCTTCACATATTTATCAATTGATTATACCTTGGGAGTTGATTTCACATATTCTCTGGGATGGAACCAGTTTTGCTTCTTCTTGGTTTGGGAGATCTGCTTCTCTGCATTATCTTAGAAGGTCATTTTTTGGAGGCAACCACAATTTTTATGACATTATCATAATTTTGAATCGTTTATCCTTGACGATGCATATGAAGGTCAAGTTTGTTTCCCAAAAGAGTTTGTTGCCAAATCTTGTATATGAAGTCATTCTTTTGAAGTTGGACATTGTGCCCGAGACTGAGAGCCATAAGGTAGTTTGTGAGTTGTTTCTCCTACACTAAAGACTCCTCCTTGACATGCTCAGACTCCTCTTGTAGATATTGTATGCTCCTCCTAATATCTGAGATGGTTTCTTTGACTATAAGCAACCCATGATCATTTGTAAGCAACTCATGTCTAAGAGGTGGTTCATGTCTACAAGGCAGTTCAATGGTATAACATTGAAGGTTCGTTGGTTGATTCCTATTTGAAATTTGGGTAATATTAGATGGGATTCAAGTAAAGGGGGAATAGGAGGTGGGAAGGCTGGATATGGACTACAAGTTAGTGCCTCACTTTGAACAACATGTATCTTTTATTATGAACAAGCAAGCTACATTCTTAATTGTTGGTTCCATTTTTTCACTTCAATAAATTCAAACTCTTCATTTGCAACACAAACCTGCACATTGGAAAATCATAAATACTCCCTAGCATTACTAATACTTATTTTCTCACAAGAATAACTAATACACAGCTTGAACAAAAAACTAGATATCTCCCACCTTTGTGCATACTATCTTTGCTTGATCTCGCCAATATAGAGTACCTTGTGTCTTTGAGTATGGCAGATTACTATGACTAATCTTCACAATAATTGCTATCTGAAAATACCCTCCTGGTGAATCCTTCAATTCATGAAGGTCTATTATAAGTTAGTGAGGATATGCATCCATGATTTCTCAAGATAAAATAAGCTGACGAAAAAAATAAACATTGGACTAAATAATGTTCTCATACCTCTTGATCACTCAAGCATTGTTCATTACCTATACTTATGAATCTCTCTAAATTAGTAGTCAATAAATGAGAGGTTTATGTTGGCCCCTTCTAGAGACCTGATTGTTCTTTGGTTTGTGGTAAGAGCTCTCGGAGAACCAACCAGGTTTACAAGAGACAATTTTCCCACACGAGTCCTTGTACTATGATTGCCTTGATGAAGCAAGGTCGTCACCTTCAACCACCAATCACAAGAAATAGGCATGAATCAACTTCTTTAGCATAACATGAAATAGACATGAATCAACTTCATTAGCATGTATCTATCTAAAATTTAAATAAGTTAAATTCTCAAGAGATACCATACCTATTCAGGAGAATATGCTTGATAATGTGTAAGCTCGTTAGGCATAGTACCCTTGAAAGAAACAGGAGAAAGTTTATATCATCCAGGCCGAGAAAAAATTTCAAATATTCCAAAAGAGACACAACTAATCACAAAAGGATTCATAGAGCCTACTTGTTTATCCTATTGTGAAACAAGAGGCCTACCTGGTGATAGCAAGTCCATGACAAATTCATTGTAAACATCTAGATAAGATAGCTGCATAAAAAGCTTGCCATTGTGACTTCATTTCCTAAGTTTTTCAAGTAGATCCTTTATAGCCAAAACCACAACCCATTGGAGTTTTACCAATACTTAACATTGTGTTTGTTTTCCCTGCCCCCATTTCCCTATAGAAAAATACAGATCCATTTCTCCCCTACATAACACCTTCAATAAGCTTTGTTGTACTGTATGTTCTCATCCCAAAGATAAAAAATGTTCAAAAATTTATGCTACATTTTAAAATTCAAATATGCCAAGCTTGATAAATAGAGAAAAATGTGAGCCAACATACCTAGTTATGTAGATGTTCTCTTGCTCTACAACGTCAGGGTAGGCTGCATCAAATGCATGATGCTGGCCATGAAGCCTCTCCAGTCTAAAAATAAAATTCAGTAAGGTAAAGGTCCATTTTGTTAACAACACGAACACAATTGTGGGAACTTGCTTCAATTTCTTTATGGGACAGAGGTCGCACTCTAACATAAACCATAACTCTTTCCACCTTCCCAATTCATCTCTTCAATATAGGTCCTGGCCTCCAAGGTCCGTAATGATGAAATGTTTTCATTTATATTGGACATCAATGGTTGTGTTGATCTACTCTCATTATCTTTCCTTCTAATTCAGAATATGCTCCTTATTTCTTTGAGCTAGTGATATTGTCTACATGATTTAATGATTTTCACTTGATTTAATGCTCATTTAAATGATTGTAGTTCCTTAACAAAAAGGTGGGTAGAGTAATGCTTTTCTACTAAACTATCAATAAAATGCATATGTCTTCATGTGTGTGTGTTTGTAGGAAGGAAATAGGATTGTACAAGAAAAATTTAGGCTGCCTCTTGTTTTGGTAGAGATCGAACAACATCCAGTTTTTGAAAAGTGTATAATTTTTCCTCATAGTTTAATCTAATTATCTCACTGTTGCTCCAAAGAACCTTTAGTACTCAGGTGGAGCTATGCATCCCTCAAAGATTCTATCCATTGCTCAATCTCAAGTATGCATTCAAGGTCTCTTAAAGCATGCTTTCCAATCTCACCAGGTAGCTACATCAAATGATTATATGATTTTTTCTTCGACAAGTCTTCCTTGTTTTTGGTTTCCAATTCCCAATCAAATATTAATATTTTGGGACAATTCAAGCATCAATCTAACATTTAGATAAGGATTGAATCAAAATACACTTTAGCCAACCAAACTCAAAAATAAATTAGTGTTTGGTTTAATGTCATGCAACTAATGGTTCCTTTGACTTGGGAAATTATTTCTCTTGCTCTTGTAAGCACATCCAAAACATCTCCTACTCTAGTATAGTACTCTCCTACACGGCCACCAAGTAAGACCACTAATCCTATCGTTTTTCAGTGAACAAGGCTAGTCTTTGGAAATTGTCAACAAATTTTTGTTCACATGCTTACTATCCAAAATTCTAAATGCAATGTTCGCAAAATATTACTCTCCAATTGTTGTATCACAATCGTTGACCTCATACTCAAGTTCTCAGGGTCAAAGTTACTACAGATACTCGACGTTGGCAACAATCAAGTCCAAACAAGTAGTCAAGAATATCAAGCTCTCAGTTCAAAGATTGTATGGCCCTATTTGGGGTCTCTTCATACAATTTATGGAAATCCTTTGCTTTTGGTCAAAGATTTGGTTTTGTTTACATCGATGCAGCTCGTAAAGACATCATCTCTATTCAAAGCTATGATATGAATTGATCAAATCTACAATCCTAGTTACGCAAAGATTCAATATTTATATTACCCAATAGAGGTGTCTTACAATACTCTGTAACGAAAAAATCTCTGATTAAATATGTGTTTTGTTTTTTCCCTTTCATTCTGTATAGAAATCAATACTCTTCCATTAAACCAACCTTCTAATTTTCCTTTGGGTGCATTTCTTTCCATCAAACCTTGGAGAGGGATAACTAACCCCTATTAAACCCAATTTGTATAGTGTGATACATAAACATATTGTACTCCATTCACTCATTCATACCCCTTCAAAAACCATTCAAATAATTTGATTTTGAGTGCATTTCATTCCTTCAAACCTTGGAGAGAGAGCTAACCCCCATTTTTGTACAGTGTGTTGCACAAACATATTTTACTCCAATCCCCAAGCCCTTGTGTTTATTAATAAAAATTTTGTCAGCGTACTCAATGTTGGCAAGGAGGATGAAATGAAGAGACAAAAATGTTTTACTATTCATCCTTCAGCTCCTTGGTTTTCTTTTTATATCCATCACTTATGTTTATGTGATATATTGTAGTAGTTAGGTTTTCATCGTTAGTTCTCTGTCATATATGTACAATTTGAGAGAATAATGTCTCCTAAGTTTAGGATTTGTGTATTATTGTCTAATATTTAAAGAGGTAGAGAGATTGGGAGTCCTACCATAAGGTCAGGTATCTCTAGTTAAAGTTTTGAGGCAACATATCTAATCCGATGAAGGTATTTTGATATAAATATGCAATAGAATATGGCAAATTTTGCATCCATTGGTACCCCTCAATGTTGTAATTTTTTTGTTACATTGAAATTTTAGACATACATCCATTGTTCTATTAGTACCCATATTCGGTGGATGTGTTGTTGTATACAATTTGATACATAAGTTGTTGTGTGGATTGAAAATTTTGTCACAATTCCAATCCAATTTCATCAATGAAATGTGATGCATGAGGGATAAGGTTTGGTGCCATTCACATTGCATTGTTGAAATATCTTATCTATATCTCTTTGGGAGTGACCCTCTATATCTGTATCTTTGATCATGTTTCATCTAAAAAAACCGCAAGCCTCTTTTCTCTCTCACATAAGTGACTCTCCAACAAAAACAATGATTCCTATTCTCCTTTGTCCTCTTCAAGCCTGGTAATAGTATCAAAATTATTTCCACATTAATTTTGACAAATTCATTAAATATGAAAATAATTGTAGCACTAACGGTATTGTCAAAGTGTGTTGTCAATAGGACCACTCACTAAATCTGTGTGGCACTAATTTTTGTTATCTGTATTTTCATTCTCTCGATCTGTTAAACTAGGATTGTAGGAATTATCATACATATTTCCCGTATGCTAGCCAGTGAATATGTCGATCATGAAATCTAGAATGTATGTCTGTTCTTTAGAAGATATTGTCTCTTTTGTATAGCTAGGTTGTTTAATGAATTGTCCAGATTCATGCTCATTAATTATCTTGGTTTGTCATATGATATTTCTCCTCGAGAAATTATCATAAGCAAGGTAGAATAGTTCTAGGGTTTTCTTTGGATGTTATGGATAAGAGTACTATACATTATTATTTTATCTTTGAGATTTGAAGTCTAATATTTGGGTCTATGTTGATCAATATTCCAACTATGTGTTCTTGAAGAAAGGCAATAGGATTGTACAGAAAAATCCAGGAGGTGTCCTATTTTGGCATAAAAAGAACAACATCTAGTTTGTGATAACTGCATCATTTCTCCTCATAGTTTACTATGATAACATCACCGTCACTACCAAGAACCTTCAATACTTGAGTGGAGTTTTGCAACCCTCAGAGCTTATATCCTTTGCTCACTCTCAGGTATGCATTCAAGGTCTCTTAAAGCATGCTTTCCAATCACAATAGCTACCAACATCAAATGATTATACGATTTTAGCTTTAACAAGTCTTTCTTTTTTTTGGTTTCCAACTCCTAATCAAATATTCAGATTTAGGGACAGTTTAAGGATCAATCTAACATTTAGATAAGGAAAGAATCAAAATACACTTTGGCCAATAAAACTCAAACAACAAGTATTGTTTGTTTTTATCAATTCTGAGCACCTATAAACATATTTTCCTTATCAAATGCAATACATGTCACAACATGTTCTGAAGCACATACCTAATGGTGCCAGTTATATCCATTGTTGCATTAGTTTTAGAACCTTGAGGAACATTTAAAAACAAGTTTACCAACTCTTCATACTTTTCCATTATCAATTCTGAGCCTTGTATATTGATAGTAGTTAACATATTAAATAGACTCTATGTTTGAAAATAATTGAGGCAATAGTATTTACTATTAAGTTTAATCCCATACAGTCATTTTATTTCACTTTCTCATCCTCACCATAAATTAAGTTGCTTTGTAGTATGAATTTTGTAGACATCTAAAAAGGAATAAAGATTTGTCTAAAAATTGATTAAACAAATCACTCCTTTATATGAGGATTATATAAGGAGTTGTAAACTACTTCCCATGCCTATGCAAAATCCATCTTCTACACAACTTGGAATGCATATCACAAATTTTCATGGCTGCATCCTAAGTGGGCTATTGTAGGCATTGCATGAGTAGAATTAGAGATTCAACAACACACTCTACTACATTTCTGGAGGGTAAAAGCCTTGTATAAGCCATAATGTTGCCACAACCATGTTGGAGATGTCTTGTAATCAGAGGGTTCTAACCAACTAAGTTTTGGTCTGGAATTTTAGGTAGAGAGTTTGGGAATCCTACCATAAGGTCAAATATCTCTCGTTAAAGTTTTGAGCCCGCATATGTAATCCGATGAAGGTATTTTGATAAGAATATGTACTAAAATATGGTGAAATTTTACATCCATTGGTACCCCTCATTGCTATAATTTTTTTTACATTGAAAATTTCATACATACTTCAATTTTTCTATGACTACCCATTGTGGGTGGATGTGTTGTTGTATACAAGTTGGTATATAATTTTTTTCTTGGGTTGAAATTTTTTGCAACAATTCTAATCCAATTTCATCAATGAATTATGAAGGATGAGGGATAAGGTTTGGTACCATTCACATTGCATTGTTCAAATCTCTTATCTATATCTCTTTGGGTGTGACCCTGTATATCTATATCTTTGATCATATTTCATCTAACATAAACCACAAGATTCTATGTGGACACATTTCTTTCTTCAATAGAAACCATGACCCTCAATCTGTTTTAGGTATGATACACATCTGTTTGCAAATTAACTCCAATGTTCATATCAGATTGCAATTGTGACTGTGATGTGACTAGCATGACAAAGTTGTTTTTTTTTTATACTATGAGGATCCATCAATCAGTTCATTTCTCCATCGCTTACTGTTCCAGGTTAAGATAGGGAACTTATTACTGTTACAAGGCAAGATGGGCACTTATGTAGAAACTATGGTGAAAGATGGGAACTTGTGTAAAATTCTTGAATTGTTTAATAGAAATTATTAAAGTTTCAACCATTATATAATAACACCATTGAGTAACCCTTTTTTAACAAAAAAATATGTACATTTTATTTATATAAAAGACAACAAATGTAGAAGATGGATTTACATAAGTAGCTAATATTTGTACTTTCTTGCTAGGGAGTTCTAGTATTTTGTTATTCATGATTTACCAAATTAAAAACCACTCAAGTCAAAATTCAGCAAATATTAGGACTTACTCTATAACTTGAATTTATGCTTAGAACATGATTAAAATTTGATGCGCCATATTAACAATAATAGGATATAAACCATTATTATAATAATACCATCGAGTAACATAATTTTTTTTAAACAAAAACTCCTAATTCTTATTCATATAAAAGTACAAATGCACAATATGGGTTACATAAGTAGATAATCCTCGTGTCCTTTGCGAGGGAACAATAGGGACATGTTATTTAGGTTTTACTAGATATAAAAGGATTGAGAA
The DNA here is from genome assembly GCA_000404065.3 of Pinus taeda. Classification (NCBI taxonomy): domain Eukaryota; kingdom Viridiplantae; phylum Streptophyta; class Pinopsida; order Pinales; family Pinaceae; genus Pinus; species Pinus taeda. The sequence continues at coordinate 67,978 of APFE031701504.1, read as the reverse complement.
CTTATGAATTAGGGAATAAGCTAGTTGAAATTTTTTCCAGTTAAAAAGATTTCTTTTTTTCCTAACTGGGTAGTCAAATTGGCTTGGGAGTAAAACCAATTTGTTGTTATGTTGGTGAATTTGGTATCTCAATTTTATTTTCATTCAAAGTTCTATCTTATACTGTATTTTTGTGACCAAATGGTAAAATTAGCATATAATTTGAGATTTTTGGTCTTTCTTTCAAACTGTATGTGTTTGACGATGATCAATGAGTTGCCTAAAACAAAAAAAATAAAAATTCTTGGACTTGTACAAGGTAGGGTAAATCCCTAAAAAAAAAAAAAAAATTCCCTTTCGACATTGTTGGAGAAATTCAAATTTTATTTACAAAATTGTTATAGTCCTTTGTAGACACATGTTTCAAACTATAAAAAAATTATTTGTATTAATTAAGTTTGACTATAGCAGGATGAAGTGAACAAGAATAAATATGGAGGAACTGTACCAAAACAACGTCTGATTTCGAAGGTAGAAAATCACGATTTATTTCTTCAGCATAGGACTCATGATTTATTAGGCCCAAGGAAGTAGTATTGCAATAAGATTTCATTGTGTCATGGTCCTTGCCTTTCCTTGATATTTTTATGTCTTTCAACAATTTTCAAAGAAACATTAATTAGTGTTATATGTTATTCATTACGACATTTCCTTTGCAACATCTCTTGTAATTGCTAGTTTTTTCTGTGGCTAGAGGCACATTTTATAACTAAATATGAGGGAGGTGTAATTCCTTTTGTGCTCAAGATCGACGGTATGTGTTTTTAAAATAAAAATAGAATAGTCATTGTCCTTTGCTAGTCTTTTATAATATTTTCTTCACCGTATTAACTAGCATAACTTTATATTAACTTCAAGGTGAGATAAAGTGTGAGGAAGATGTATATTTATACCTTTTTTAAATAGTTCAATATAAGACTTATATAAAATATTTGAATATTTATGTTAACTAATAAGAAAAAGAGATATAATTTATTTAATTCTTACTATAAAAATTGATAACTGTCATTTAAAAAATATTAATTATAATAGAAAATTCAATGTGGATATAAATAAAATAATTTCAATATAACTACACCCATATAAGAAACCTATGTTGTTAGTATGTTAACCATGAATCTAATAAGTGCTAAGATAGATTAAATCTCATGATGTCCAAACCCTTTTTAGAGGGAGCTTTGTACCTCAATATATTTGATTTCTATAAGTCCTTTCTAAATTTGTGGCTAAGATAAATCTATATTGATAATAGCTATCAAAATACTTACCTCATAATACATCTTAAATTATAAATATTGAAAATTTCACCGAAATATAATTTCAATTTAAATTATATTAGTTATCACTATTAATTATTGAAAAAACTAATATACAATTTTTTTTTAATTTTTAATTTTTAATTTTTATTTAATTTTTATTTAATTTTTATTTATATATATATATATATATATATATATATATTTATTTATTTTATTTATTTATTTATTTATTTATTTTTTTATTTTTTTTTTCTGAATTAGACTATTCTATTATGTACAAAAGATGAAAATACAATTACATTCAGGCTTTACAGTGGGAGCCTGCTGCTAGAGATAATGGCAGAAGGGCTCAACTATTTGGCCATGCTTGCGAATAGGACTCAAAAATTCCCACGCAGGGGAGGACCATAGAAGTTCCCACGTAGGGGAGAACCAAAACCAAAATAGTGAACAACAATCCCACGCAGGGGAGCGCCACGGAGGCCAATTTTCTCATGCCCAAAAGAACAGCCATCTATCTCGTTCCAAAAATCCCAAAACACTGACACAAAGACACGTCGATGGCTTAACCAGCCTTGACAAAACGACACATAAACAGATAATGACAAGTGGACGAGGAAACCTGACCAGAGAAGCCAAGAGCCACCACCCGGACATCATTTCCAGAACTGGAGCCGCGAGCTATTCTTCCTGCTCCTCCTCCACGATCGGGCAGGGCCTGTAGTAGTCCTCCTCCAGCTCCGTAGTTGCAGCTTCCTCATCCTCTGCAGGTGGACATTCGTTGCCTTCATTGTGAGGATTCAGAGCCTCAACTGACTTTCCTTTGTCTACCTGGGCCGCGTTGGCCTCATGGATTTCTTCTTTTGGGGGAGCTGAAATAGGCGGAGAGCTGGTGCCTCCTTCCTCCTCAGGTTCATCAATAAACAAAACAGAGATATGAGCGTTGATACGCGGCCGAGTGAGACGGATGTCAAAAGAAGAAATGGCCGAGCCAAAGAAGGGTGCACCAGAGGTGCCATAGGAGCTAGCTTCCAAGAGATGGGTAGGCCGAGAGGGATGAGAGACGGCAGAGCTGGGGTAGTGACAGAAGCAGTGGCAGTGCAGGCAATGACAAGGTGGGCGAGTTTCCTCCGCAGCTGGGCGTCGCGAGTTTCCCCCTCTGCTGGAGCCCCTACGGCTCAGCATCTGTTGGCGCTCACGAACCATACTGGCGGGGAGGTTCAGGGAATAATTCAGCTGAACAAACAGGTTCGAGCTGTGACAGAACAGGGCAGAGCCTGTATTAACCAAGAACTGGACGCGGATTAACCAGAGATCAGAATGCAGGTGGGCAGGAATGCAGAGTTCAGAATGCAGGAGGCCAGGGGCACGGAGAGGGCCACTGTAAATAGAGCTTCTAGCTCTACCTCGGTGGTCGTCCGCCATAAAAGCTGCAATCACATCCATCATAGAGCCGAGAGGGGAAGCGCAGCCGAGAGAGGCCGGAGTGTTAATGCTCTCGGCCTGCCAACCTGTGGCTATTAAAGCCACTGTCCTGGGATGACCAGCTCCTCTGCAGCCTAGTTGAGCCTCGCGCGTGATGGGCACGTGGTCTTCACGAGACCCCTGTCCCGTCAGCCTTAAAACTCTAGCTAGCACCCGCATCCGGGAGGTTGGCATCATGTTGAACTAGGTGAAGGCATCCCTGAGCTTGTGCATGATTTTTTAGAATGTCAAGAGTTCCTGCCTGTAGAGCAAGTTCGCTTTCCACACCAATGTTGGCGAGTAAATCAACTACTTTGTTGCCTTCTCTTCTTGTGTGGTTGAAGTTGATAGCTCTGTTGTTGAGTAATTCCTGCTCCAGAGTTTCCAGCCTTGCTTCTAGCCTCCAGCTTGTGGCAACTTTTTTTGCATTTGAACCCTTCAAGAGGTGCTTGGCCATGTTGATCAGAATTTTGGAGTCACCTTCGACCTCCAGGGGGATAAAGTTGTTTTGCCTTGAGAGAATGATCCCCTGCCAGAGACCTTCCAACTCCGCTGAGTTGTTTATGTCCCATCCAATATTTCCATAATAGATCTGTAAGGGCTTGCCTTTGTAGTCTCAGATGATTCCACCGTAGCCTGCGTTCCCGGGATTGCATTTCGAAGCTCCATCGAAATTGAGTTTATAGGAATGCTTAGATGGGGCTATCCACATGGTCTGACCTGTTCTGCGGCTGTTGTGTTTGATGGTGTTGTAGGACTGTGCGGGAAGTTGTAAATTCCAGTTGTTCCATATGGCTTTCTCATTGTCTTGCATTGGGAGATCGTGTTTGTTCCATGATCTAAGCTTGAAGGTTTCTTCCAGGTTCCCACGAACCTTTCTCCAGAAGACATCAGTTGGGGAGTACTAGTCTTTAAATATCCTTTTGTTACGTTCTTTCCATACATTCCATAGAAGCAGGCCAGGAAGTAAGCGCCATAGGTGGTTGAGAATTTCACATTTGTATGGATGCAGTGGCCAATGTCTTAATGTGTTTGTTATATCATTCGAAAGCCTACATCTTCTCTGACTCCTGAAGCTAGCCTTTTCCCATAGTAGATTAGCCAAGGGACAGTCATCCAGTAGATGCTGAGTAGTTTCCTCTTGAGATTTACAGTTTACACACATGGAGGGGCCGTGATAATTTCTTCTTCAGAGTTTTTCCCAAGTGAGAATTTTTTTGTGCACAACCAGCCATAAAAAGAGTGATACTTTTGGCCAAGAATCTAACTTCCAAATTTTGGACCATATTGGATCGATCATGGAGGAGTCAGTGCTTACAATTGTGTAGGCTTCTGCAGTGGTGAAAGCCCCCTTTGGCCTATAGCCCCATCGTAATATGTCTTTGTGCTCTGAGTGTCTGATGCTTCCTCGTTGTAGCTCTCTTTCTAGCACGGCTGTGAAGGGATGTTCCTCGTTCCTAGTTAATTGTATGCCCTGCTTCCATTTTCGATACTTGAACTCTTGTCCCTATTCCCAGTACTCCCAAATTTTGTGTTGTTGTTGGTCCTCGTCAAGGAAATTTGATGGGATATGTAGGAGCCCATTGAGCTTTGACATTTGGTTCCAGGCATCTGTCTAGAATCTGGCCATGCGACTATTTCGAACTTCCCAGAAGCTGTGTTTCTGAATCAACTGGAAGTGTTGTTTAGCCACATTCCATATAAGTGAACCCTGGGTGGTGGGAGTGTAGCGTATGAGTTCCTCCTGTGGTCTGTTGTTGGCATACTTAGCATTCCAGATGATAGCCCAGGGTTTTCCGGGTGAGGAAAGCCATTGCCACCATATTTTGGCACTCATGATTGCATTGCTCTGATTTGGGTCTCTTAGACCAATACCGCATTTTTCCTTGGAAGTGCAGACAGTATTCCATTTTACCAGGGCCCATTTACAATTGGTTGAGGTATTTCCCTAGAGAAAGCCTCTTTGAAGGTCTCTTAGTTGCTTGAGGACCCATTTGGGGGCTGCCAAGATAGAGAACAGATATAGCGGCATTGCCTGCAATACTGCCTTAATGAGCACTACTCAACTAGCAATGTTTAGGGACCTGTATGTCCAGCGATTGAGACGCTGTTCAATCTTTTCCAGAAGCCTTCTCCAGGCAGAGTGCTTAATAGTGGAGGCAGTCAGGGGGGCGCCAAGATAATTGGACGGAAGAGAGGCAATGGGGAAGCCTAAAATTCTAGCCACAGCTATCTTGACTACTGGTGGAGTATGAAAGAAGAAGATTTGCGATTTAGACTTGTTAATGGTAGCGCCTGAGGCCTCAGAGAAATCATTGAGCAGGGATTTGAATCGTGAGGCTTCCTGAACAGAGGGGTAGCCATATAGCATATTGTCATCCACAAACTGCTGATGAGTAATTGCAGGGGAGTTGTGAATGGAGAGTCCTTTGAGCTGATGAGAGAGATGAGTGTGCTTGATAAGGCGACCTAGACCTTCAGCCATTAGGATGAAGAGGAAGGGAGAGATGGGATCCCCCTGCCTAATGCCCCTAGAGGGCCTAAAGGGCTGCGAAGGGAAGACATTGACCAGAATGGAGAAAGAAGAGGAAGATAGGAGACTCATAATCCATCGAACCCACACGTGAGAGAAGCCAAAAGCATTGAGCATTTTTTGAATGTAAGACCAGCTAAGTTTATCAAAAGCTTTGGAGAGGTCCAGTTTTAAGATCATACCTGGCTGCTTATTTTTCTTGAGAGAGTGAATGATCTCATGCGTTAGAATGATTCCATCCAGAATCTATCTGCCTTCAACATAGCCCGACTGTTCAGGCGAAATTAGCATAGGGAGGAGTGGTTTCAGCCTATTGGCAATTACCTTTGAGATCACTTTATAAATGACATTGCATAGAGCAATCAGTCTGAATTTTTCTGGCGCCACATATTCCTCTTCTTTTGGGATTAGAGCTAGAAAAGTGGAGTTAAGAGATGGTAGCAACCAGTGAAGAGTTCTCGATTCCTCCACTACCTCCCAAACCTCGGTTTTGATCATGTCCCAGAAGGAGTGGAAGAAGGTTGTGGTGAAGCCATCTGGGCCTGGGGCTTTACCCTCTTTTAGTTGAGACATAGCAGAATCCACCTCCTGTGTTGAGATAGGCTGTAGGAGAAGTTCATTGTGCTCCGCATTTATGAGTTTGGGCACATGCTGGATAATTTTATCAATTGCAGGTCCCCTGTCCGTAGTCTGCTCTTGATGCACCTCTTTAAAGTGTGTTGAAAATGCCTTCTCGATTTCCTCATGCTGTTCGATTCTAATTCCATCTTGTTTTTGGAGGAAGGGAATGTTGTTGTGCATTCTGCGTTGCATTGTTGTTCTGTGAAAGAATTTGGTGTTCCTTTCTCCCTCTTTTAGCCATCTGACTCGAGATTTATGCTTCCATAATATTTCTTCTTGCTTCCGCCTTTCTTCTAGCTGTGAGTGGATGCTCTGTTCTTCCTTCAGAGTGTCATCTGTGTGAACTTCTGTTATGATTCTTTGGTGAAGGTTGGCCAAGTTGGTCAATAGATTCTGTTGATTTTTGAATATGTTGCCAAAGGTCTCCACATTCCAACGTTTTAAGTGGTACTTGAGATTTTTTAATTTTTGTTGGAATTGATACATTTTGGAACCCTCTGGTGGTGTGAAGGCTTTCCAAGTGGAGTGGATGAAGTCCTGGCAATTCAGGTGAGTGAGCCAAAAGCCCTCAAAGCAAAAGGGTCACCCCGTGATGTTGCCACTGAAGGGATATCGGCCAGTGATCCGATCCTGAGTGAGGTAGGATGGTTGCCGTGATATCCCCTCCTATCTGAATCCAGTTATCTGAGACTAGGAATCTGTCAAGTTTGGAAGCAATATGATGATTCTCGGTTCTTCTGTTACTCCAGGTGTATTTGCCATTGTAGAATTGTTGACCGATGAGAGAAGCATTACTGATGAATTCTTTGAAGGTATGCGATTCCTGATCCAGTTTGTTTCTTCCGCCTATCTTATAATCTAGATGGGTGATCATATTGTACTCTCCTCCTGCTATCCATAATGGGTGTTTTTTGAGACTGTTCATAGTTTCTAAAGTGTGAAGAAGCTCGGCCTTTGTCCTTGCATCCTGAGGGAAGTACACATTGGTGAGGAGCCCATGCATGTTAGTGCCTAGCAGATGAAAGTTTTCTTGTATGAAATGGTGAGAAGCATGAAAGTCTGTGAGGGATATCGTTCTTGCATCCCAAGCTATAGCAAGCCCTCCCGAAGCTCCTGAGCCATCTACCGCTATTGATTGACAACCTGCCCAGGCTTTAGTAAGGATTCTCTCTAAAGTGTCACTGCTACATTTTATTTCCTGCAAGAAACAGAGTTGAGGCTTTTCAATATTTATCATATTTTTAAGGATTCTGAGTTTTTTGGGGTCGTTTAGCCCTCTTACATTCCATGAGATGAGCTTCATTACTCAACATTTGGGGAGGGTTTGTAGTACTTTGTCGACTTTGTGTATCTGCCTGAATCTACCAGGATTTTCCCGACTTCTATTGTCCTCTGGAGCTCTGTTTCCCGACCTCTTTTTTTGAAATCTTTGGTTCTGAACCCTCCATCCCAGTGGCTTCCTGGCTGTATGCCAAGTTGTCTTTGCTGGTATGCTTTTGAGATTACCATTTCCAGTTTCTTTAGCTGGAGTTCTGTGATTTTGTCGCAGTCCCTTTTGTGACAAACCATTTCTAGTTGGTGGATATCTAATCCATTCAGATCTATGCTTTCCTGTTCTTCCTCCATGTGCTGCACCTGACTTCCTTCAGCTATTAAAGGATCCATGCTCTGGGATTGATCTGTGGTGTCATCTACATCCATATTTTTTGTTTTCTCTTGTAGCTTTTCATGAGTGATATCGGGTCCAGTTTCAGAGTCCTGCTGAGGTTGGGTCTTAGGGGGAAGACCCGAGGGTGGTGGGTTGGGCTAAACATTACTGGGAGGCTGAGAGAGCTTTTGATTTGGATCCAGAGAGTCAGAGTCTTGGGTTAGAATCTCAAAGCTGTTATTGGTTGAGGGGATTCCAGTAGTATTGTGCAAGGGCTTTTTCCCAGTCTGGAGCTTTTTATGCGAGCACTTTCGACTTGGATCTTTGGTAAAACCATCTTGAGATGGGGGATTGGAGGGCTCAGCAGCCTTATTCATGACATTTAAAGGGCAGTCTCGGAACAGATGGCCATGGGTGTGACATTTCCGGCATTGGAAGGGAACATGTTCATAGTCTAAGGGTTGGATCCATTAGTTATCATGGTGAGCGAGACTTACCGTATCCGGCAGGGGCTGGTCCAGGCGCATGAAGACACAGATCTGGGCGTAGGAGGTGTATCGCTGGAGCTTTGTTTCTTCTGCAGCCTTTATGTATTCCCCCAGGCTGTTGCCTATTTCCTTGAGCAGTCTTTCCTCCCAACATTCATCTGAAGTGAGTACATTCGTATCCAGACAGGAGCCCAAGTCAGGCCTTCTTTGTTCGGGTTGAATATGGCTACCCAGTCTCTGAGATATAGTCCCGTTGAGTTGAAGAAGTAAGGACCCTCGTCCATGATTCTGTACTTCTCTTCCAAGCAGAGGAAGATGGATGTAAAAACACCTTTTAGACCCAGGCGCAGGGTTACATGTCCCTTTGGTTTCCATTTTGCCGTTATCCAACCTCGCAGTGCTTTCTCTGTTGGCCAGAACCCAATGAACTTTCCTATGAGGGCATGATCCCTCATGTATTGGATGCGTTCGTCAATCATCTGACCTGGTAGCTCTATTCTTGGCCTCACAACTGCAATGGGCTTGCAGGTGTTGGAGGTTATTTTTGGTCTATCCTCTGCTCTGTCAGTTCTTCCTTGGTTTTCATTTGTCTTGTGTGCTTGCTGACTCGATTATGTTTTCTTGTTGTTTTCCCCTTTCTGTGCTTTGAGCGCTTCCTCATCTACTGATCCAAAGATGATGGTTGCGTCCTTGTCAGTCTGCATGTCGGTGATCCGAGGGGAGAGCGGCTGCGCTCCCCCCTGTGGTGGATCCATGGTTGTTACTTTTGTGCCTCTTGCAGCTTTTGGCTGTTGCTGCAGGAGGTCAGGTCCTCGTTGGATGGAGCGAAGGGCCGTGCGGCGCCGTTTCGGTGGTTGCAGAAACCCTTGCAGACGATCTTCAGCGCTAGTCACCTCGGGGCATCAGTAAGTTGGGTGAGGTATGCTAGTATACAAATTTAACATATATACCATTAAAAAATTATATAACATAATTCTTAACTACTAATTCCGCTTAATTACTGTAGAGATGTTTACCTCGTAAATAATTCATTGTTATACATATATTAGTTATTAATATATAAATTAGAATTCTCGATGTTCTATTTTAAACTAGACACATTAATTGACATAAATATAATAAATACACTTAAATTATTTCTAATACGCATATCATTAATTTAAAGTTATAATTAATTAAACTTATTAGTATTATTTTGATATATAATTTATTACAATTACCAATAGTTTGAGTTGAGATTGAACATTGTTCAAATATGAAAATCTCTAGGTGTAGGGTTTAACACCTCAAACCTGCAAGCCCAGAGTCAGTTCTCGCAGCACAGGGAGACTGAATAACAGATCTACTAAACAAAGGTCGTGGACTGACTTGACAAATGGTAAGCGGGGGGTCCACTGGGACCCCATCCTTCAAACAGGTTGTCATGCATAAACAGAAAGCGCAGGAAGGATTAAAAATCACGGGCTATGGAGAATGTAAGGACACCAGTGGAACTAGTAAAGAAAAGGAATAGAAAATGCAAAGAGAGACAAGAAGCAACTCAAAAAAGAAAGACAAAATAAATAATGAAAAGGAGAATTGGGAAAAAAGAGCAGATGCAGACCAAAGGGTTACAGGCCCAACAAATACCAAAACAGAGGAAGAACAGGAACATGATGCAGAGAAACAGTCGCAAGAAGAAAAGGAGAAAAAAACAGCCCCAAACCCCAGCACCAACAAAGCAACGCAAGGAGCATGCAAACCAAAGAAAAAGGAAACCCTCAGAGTAGTTTGTACAGATCCAGAGATTCAAGCCCAACGAGAACACATGTCAGAACATGCAGTAATATGCAAGTTCATGGGACTGTGGCCAACGGAACGCGCCCTCTGTCAATGGATCAAGAAACACTGGAAACCTAAAGGTGATGTCAAACTACACCTAGGAGCCAAAGTTTTTTTTACTGTTGTTTTCACGAACTTAGAGGATAAGGACAGGGTTTTTGATGTGGGTCCCTACTTCTTTGCTTCCGCGGGACTCTACATGAGACCCTGGAAAACCAACTTTGTACTAGAAAAAGAAACCTTCACACAGGTTCCTGTGTGGATCCGTCTGTTATCCCTTCCAATAGACTATTGGGGTTTAGCGATGCTCAAGCAAATAGGAGACTGTTTAGGAACCTTTATCAAAGCCTCAGAAGCAACGATACAATGAAGGTACACTTCTTGCGCAATAATCTGTGTGGAGTTGGATGTTTCAGGAGCTCTGCATGAAGGCTTATGGCTGGAGTTTAGAGATGAGGACTACTTTCAAGCCATTGATTATGAGCAAATCCCCTTCCGATGTAGAAAGTGTCATGAACATGGCCACCTCGCCAGAGACTGTCCTTTAAACAAAACAGAGGAAGATCTCAAAACTGTGCAAGCAGCAAAGAGTAAAGAAACCTTCACAAAACCAAAAGCAAGACAAAGAGCCAACAAGAAAAGATTAAACAGAGCGGTGGTAGAACTAGGCATTACCAACAACACCTTTAGCATTCTGGAAATAGACACAGACTTAGAAGGAACAAATGGGGAAAAACAGCGGAATGAGAAGCCAAAAGACCAGCAAGGCCATGATACGAAGAAAGGGGAGGAAAATCAAATCAGTACTAAAGCCCAATGCACGAGCCAGAAGAAGAACATGATGAAGATACTGATATGCTAACTAGTGATGGTGGAAGTGAAGAGATGGAGCTCAATGAAGCTCTAGAGAAGGAAGGGGTGAACCTCCCAGTCATGGAGGAAAACTGGAAATCTCAAGGACTAGAAAACATTCCAGAAGAAGAATTAAGGAAGATCAGTGACCTATTCATTGCAAGACAAAAGGCAGAATTACACAGGAAAAACAGAAGATTAGCTATTGCAACAGGCACAGGAAATCATTCAAAAAGCATATCTCTTAATCCAATAGGTCTGAAGCAAAAAAAGAAAAGAGGAAGAAGAACAAATGGGGAAGTACTGCAAGATTTGGGGATCTTAATGCTAAACTCAGGAAAAATGAAGGCGCTAAATGCCTTCCCGTCCTACCAATAATATTTCAAGTTATAAATGAAAATCATTTTATGGAATGCAAGAGGGCTCAATAGCCAGGCGAAGCAAAGACTTCTCAAAAGAAAGTTCCAAAGAGAAAAGCCGAACATTATGTTCATACAGGAAACCGAATGTGCCACCAATCACATGGTGAACATCAGCAAAAGAATGGGCAAACCTATAGATTTCATAGAAGTAGCCAGTCAAGGATGGGAAGGAGGCATAACCACTCTCTGGGACACCATAATAGTAAGTATCCTCTCAATGGAAGCCACCAGATCATTCATAGCTATGAAAGTTCAAATGATAGGTAACTCTGAAACTTACTTATGCATAAATGTCTATGGACCGCAAAGGTTAGAAGATAAATTTCATTTTCTTAATTCTCTCATGAGTTTAAAGCTTAGAAATCCCACCTCGAAGATAATTATGGGAGGAGATTTTAATATGATAACCTCTCTCCTGGAAAAGAAAGGAGGAATCAGAAGGCTCAATAAGGATGCAGAACTATTTGTAGAATTCATTGAATCTGCAAAACTAGTAGACATCTTACCCAAAAAGAGCTCCTTCACTTGGAACAATAGAAGAGGAGGAGAGAAGCTAATAGCTTTACGATTGGACAGATTTCTTATCTCGGAAAGTATTTTACTTGAAGGCATCACAGTGGATTCAAACATTCTTCCCAGTGGAGGATCAGATCACTGGCCTATCTCTCTAGAGGCAGCCTTCCTAGGGACTCCTAGAAACAAGCCTTTTAGATTCCAAAAGTTCTGGTTAAAGCACCCCAACTTTGTTCAACTGTTGGAGAAATGGTGGTGTGAACCATTGGACATTAGAGGAACCAGAATGTTCAAGCTCCAAAGCAAATTAAAACATATCAAATGCAAAATTAAATAATGGAATGCAACAGAGTTTGCGAACATCTTCTAGGAAAAATCCATCATAGAAAGCAAGTTAAATCAAATTCATAAGGAATGGACCTTGGGGAACATCAATGAAGGTTCAAAGGAACAGGAAAAAGCACTGATGGAGAAATGGGAACTTCGATGTCAATAGGAAGAAACACTCTGGAGACAGAAATCAAGGATCCAATGGCTAAAGGAACGAGAGCAAAACGAGAAGTTTTTCCATAGATCTACTCTAGACTACAGGGGTGCAAATAAAATTCTACGACTCAATAATGAAGCAGGGGAAACTCTCAAAATCACAAGGAAGTATCATCTCTTCTTACCAGGCATTTCAATCATATAGCGCAGGAAACGCGGGAAGAAAGAACAGAGGCTATAGATGAACTTACCCAAGCAATACCCCGCATAATAACTAATGAGCAAAACTCAACCCTATTAAGGGCAGTCTCGATGGAAGAAGTGGAGGAAGCCATAAAGAGTATGTCGAATGACAAAGCACCAGGGCCTGACGGTTTCACAATAAATTTCTATAAAGCCTGCTGGCCTACTATTAAAACAGAGGTTTTTGGAAGTTTTAGAAGATTCTAGGCGATCCTCTTCCATTCTCAAATCGCTAAATTCCACCTTCCTTGCTCTAATTCCTAAGGAAGAAGAAGCCAACTCTCCCGAGAAATTTAGACCTATAGCTTTATGTAATGTGATATATAAAATCATATCTAAAGTTATAGAAAATAGACTTAAGTCAATTCTTCCTGCTTTAATTTCGGAAGAGCGGTCAGGTTACGTGGAGGGCAGATAAATCTTGGACAATATCCTTTTAGCTCAAGATATGGTTCACACTCTTCAGACAAGGAAAATGGCAGGTATGCTAATGCAACTGGACATCTCCAAAGCATTCGACAAAGTCAACTGGAATTATTTGGAAGCCATTCTGAACACTTTTGGCTTTGAAAAGCAATGGACCAAATGGATCCTAGCACTGATTAAATCCACAAAATTTTCTATCCTGGTCAATGGCTCCCCCTCGGAACCCTTCTCCCCATCCCGAGGTATCAGGCAAGGAGACCCTCTATCCCCCTTCCTCTTTGTGATCCTTATGGAAGGGCTCAGCAGACTTATTCACAAAGCAAGAGAGGAAGGCAAAATTAAAGGACTACATCCTCTTCACTCTATTCCGGCAACAACGCACTAGCAGTTTGTTGATGACACCATGTTGCATGGCAACCCAACTTTGAAAGAATCCGTGGCGTTCAAGAACATTCTAGACCTCTTCAGCAAAGCATCAGGTATGGAGATCAATCATGCTAAATCTACTATTTTCTTCTTTAATAATCATCTAGCCATTCAGAAGCATATATCTAATATTATGGGATTCAGACGGGGCAATCTGCCCTCTAAGTATTTGGGAGCCTCGTTAACGACCAAAACCTGGCAAAAAATTCATTGGGAGAAAATCTTGGCGAAAATGGAGAAAAGATGCAGGCGCTGGACTCATAGAGCCCTTAACTTTGGGGGAAGATTGGTCCTCACTAAAGCAATACTGCAAGCTATTCCACAGTATCTGCTCTCCATTATGCCAGCTCCTAAGGGAGTCCTCCAGAAAATTAGAACTATACAAAGATCATTTATATGGAGTGGCAACCCGGAAAAAAACAAATGGGCACTTGTGGCCTGGAACAAACTTTGCAAATCAAAAGCAGCAGGGGGCTTAAATCTTATAGATCCCCTCACCATCAGCATGACCTGTGGAGCTAAGCTGTGGTGGCGATGGTTGAAGGAACCCACTCTACGATGGGCCAGACACTGGAAGGAAAAATACACCCCCAACTGCAATGTACAGGACTTAATCAGGCTACAGGATGTGCCAGAGGGCTCTGCAATATGGAACTTAGCCAGAAGGAACCATAACATTGTTCAGGATCACAGCTTCTGGGAAATCTGCAACGGGAAAACTGCTTTTTTCTGGGAAGATGCTTGGTAGCAACTCCCACGGCTAGAAAAACTAGAACTAGAAGATTTTAAAAGAGAATGTCAGAACAAAGGAAGACACAAGGTCCACCATTACTGGAGCCACAACAGCAGTGACCAAGAATGGAGAGATTGGTCATTCCATGACACTGACACTTCAATTGAAGCAAACAATAATATAAAGGACCTGCTATGCCATCTAAACAAAAGAAAAATTAGAAAGGCTACAGAAAATGATAAGCTAAGATGGGGCATGAAAGGGAGTGGTAATTACACACTCAAAGAAGCCAAAGAACAGCTAGAACATTTTGAGCAGAGGGAGGTAATGCCCTGGAGCAGCAAGGTCTGGGACTCCTTGTTCTGGCCAAAAATAAAAACCTTTCTAAGGCTCCTAATGCGGGAAAAAACCCTCACCTGGGAAAATCTACGTAAAAAGGGATTTAATGGCCCCTCCATATGCCCTTTATGCAAAACAGCCGAAGAAAATATGAACCATCTTTTCAATACTTGTGAATGGGCGGAGCACCTATGGAAATGGATGGAAACTACAATGCAACAAACTAACAGGGACAGAGATTCCATTCAAAACACCATTATGAATTGGCAAAGTGAGTACTCAAACAACTCAAGAATCAATAGTATTTGGAAAGTCCTGCCAGGGTTCATAACTTGGACCATTTGGAAAGAAAGAAACAGACGAATTTTTCAGAATGAGCATAGAAATTTAGAGCATTCGCAAATTACCTTAACCGAAAATGTTCGGCAATTAATCTTGGTAAAATGCAGAACAGATCCAGACAACCAAGCTTCAGCCAGGGACCAGCAAATTCTGAAAGTCTTCAAATTGGACAACGGACAAAACATGGTAACCACAGATCGCCAGCAAAATCCTCGAATGGGGCCAATTGGTTGGAGTCGTCCCCCGGTAGGGTTCCTGAAGCTTAATTTCGACGGCGCCTCAAGAGGCAATCCTGGATTAGCAGGTATTGGAGGAGTCATCAAAAATAGCGAAGGGGAAATTCTTCACATTTACAGTAAAGCCCTAGGGGAAGGAACCAATAATGAAATGGAATATGCAGCCATGGAAAAAGGGCTAAGGATTCTTAAACTGAACCAAACAGGTAATGCAGTCGTTGAAGGTGATTCAGAGGTGGCCATAACAGCGGCCAAGAAAATCTACAAAGGAACGCCAGCAAGCAAGGTCACCAGACATTGGCGACTGGCCAAGGTAACAGACAACATTCCCAATCTGCTTGGAGAAATGAAAGGTCTCACCTTTCAGGCAGTTCGACAGAAAGCTAATATGGTTGCTGACCACCTGGCGAATTATGGGATTGAACACCCTAACACAATGTGGGACAATTGTTGGCAGGATATCGACAACTCAGAGCTAAAGGGAAAATGCATGCAGCTATCCAGGTTGGATTTGGTGATGGCAGAAGAATCCGACCGGGAGGTCGAATAACAAAAAGTCACAGTTGATTAGACATGTTGATTAAGCAAACATCATTAAATTCCAGCATGGCTCGAAGGACAAATGACATAAGCGAATTATATCCGAAGCAGATGATCAGGATTTATGCAGTTATCATGATCTGTATTGAAATCAGCTGCCGCAATACGTTCAGGACAGGGAACACTTGGCACGCGATGGAGCGGGTAGAGGATGGTGAGCGTAAGGGGAGGCAATCATTCCAATACCTTACCAATATTCCATATCACCACAATTATGTTGATCGGACATGCAAGTGGCACAAAGAAGGGCAACCACTCATCGATCACCTCCCAGGCATGCGCTATTTAACCACCACCAGAGCCAACAGGAAAAGCACTGTTTTATCGTGTAGTAAGACAGAGCATTTTCCTTCTGCAGATAGCGCTCAGGAAAACTCCACGGCAGCGAGCACCAAAATGGCAGGGGAAAGCAGCCAAAATCAGTCAGCCAACAAAGACCTTCGACAGGCAAGAGAAATGTATGAAACAAGGACCTCTAAATGCAACAAGCGTAAAATCATCGCCGTGGAGGCCATGGTCCAGGAGGAGGAGAAAAAGGTCTCGGATCAGCAAATTGGGAAAGAAGTCGACTGGCTCCTGGACCTAGGCATAGCCAACACTCGTGCCACACAGTTCGTCAAAACTCAAGCAGAGAGTTTGCGCATGAAGACCCTCCTTGCGAAGGCGCTGGGTACTCAGGATGAGCAAGCGGAGCAGCTGCGTAAGCTCCAGAATCTCACAGAAGCCATGGAGCATGACCATATGGCGGTGGTGGAAAGCATCGAATTCAAACTGACGTTGCTGGACCAATAGGCCGACTCCATCAACAAAAAGCTCACAGTCCTGATAAAACTTTTAAGGAATGTCATTGGCAACAACAACAAGCTCTCAGAGACGCAGAAGGGCGACTCAACCGGTGTTCAGTCGGGCAACCCCCCCAAGCCTGGGCAAGCCAACATGTAGCGGTCTGCACTGGGCCGAAGTGGTCTGTCTCTCTGTTTTTTTGCAGCCTGCTATCCACGCCTTTCTTTTCTTTTCTAGTCGTTATGTCTTCTATCTAAAGAACCTGTCGAAAGTCTTCTCAGACAGGGTTTCCTTGTTTATGTTCTTATGTTTGTAATGGTTCTCCGCCGCCCTGCGAGGTGTGCTGTTTTGAATTTTGAATTAATCGTTAGTCAGGCCTGTTGATAAGCGGCCCTTAATCTGCTGTGGCGGAAGTTTTGTACCATATTTTTCTTCTGTTAATCTCAAAAGCTGACTTACAAAAAAAAAGATATATAATTTATTACTTTATATCATTTAAATATATATAATTTAAAAAATATAATGAATCTAATAAAAACAATTATCAAAATATCATACAAATTTTAGGATTTTCTATATATATATATTTTTCCATTTTTTTAATATATTATAAATTTTTGTCTAATTATTTTATGTTTTGGAGTTTTTGTGCAATCAACAATACAATTTTTCATCAAATGATGATTTTTTCTTTATTTAAAATAAAATTTTAAATGCAAAAATGAATTCATTTCCTTTAAAAACCTATTGTTCATTTGGATTGTGAATGGATGGTGGAGAGTTCATAGCTCAAACTTATGATTTCAACAAATCCCTAAATAAATTGGGACAAATCTTATTAGAAAATATGCTAAAAAACTCCAAAAAATAGAACACATAGAATATATGAATATTTATACCATGTGATCAAACTTATTAAATATTTATTTAATGAGAAATATAAATTCAAATGCAAACTACAATTAATGTAGCAATATAAATTAAATGGTTGGTGAATGTGAATAAGAATCAAATAAAAACACTCACTTCATTATACATTTTGTGTTGTTAATATTAAAAAAATCATAAAAACTAACTAAATTATAATTTATTTATATAATTATTATTAATTATAAAAAGAAATCATATATAAGTTAAACACATATAAACCATGAAACAATATTTTTAAACATTAAAACACGAATAACTATTTTGGAAATATATCTCAAATTTTATATATGTACATTATTAAAAATATTCTACAGCAATATTCTTTTGAAGTTAAATAGGTACCATTTATCTAATACTTATTAGTGATTAAAATAAAATTATAAAAACCCTATTTTAAAATAAACATACTTACTGACATAAATAATATTTATTAACACCAATAATATGCTATATACTTTTTACCCTTTCAAAATAAATAATACATTACTACATTAAAAAAACATCACATCATTAAGGAAAATGATACAATTATATAAGGTGGAGGTAAGCTTAAATATTAAACCATTCTATATCTCAACGATTATCACCTATCACATTAATACGTATAATGTTTTATTCACTCATCACTATTATTTTATAAAACTTATTATTATTATATTAAATATTTCATTATTATTGTTTATAGTAATTTATTTTAAATAATATCTTATAATAAAGTTTTTCATTATGTTTTAGGTTTTAATGGTAAACTTTTCCTCATCTCTAATGAATTGCGTAGCTCAACATTCAATTGATTTTCATACTCCTACCCATTTGACACATTTAATATTGTTTTTTCACGAGTTTCTCTCTCGATGGCTTGCTTGGCAGGCAATTAATTTTTTAAGGATTTTTTAAATAAATAGTCGGAATGTAATAAAAATTTCTTCAGTTATCATTTTTTAATTACGTTGATAGATATAATTTATTTTGGAATAGAGTTTTCAAGTTAATAATTAAATTACGAAAAATAATTGGAAATAGGATCGAGATTTAATATTTATTAAATATTTTTTTCTAAAAATAGATATTTTATATTTATTTTAGATTATCAATTTATGCATTTTATATTTTTATTTTCTTTTCAATTAAATTAATTTTTTTATTATTTTGTGCACATCTATATTTTTAACTAACTTTCTTCCCATTTCCTCTTTATTATGTTCCTTTTTAATCCACCATCCTTCCTACATTGCTCTTCCTTTACCGCTCTTTTCCTTCATCTAAGCCTTTGTTTCTTCAACACCTTCATAACTTGTCACCACAACATTGAGCTTGTATCCTACAACATGGTTTTTTCATCTATGATTCGAATTTCACTTTGTCTATTTGTTATTGTTATCTTGAGCCTCCTGATTGCTATATCCATTGATGTTGCATTTCTTTATCCATTGGTGTTGGATTTGCTTGGATAACTGCAAGCACCCGGACTACATAGGTGTTGTTAATATTATATTGATAAATAGGTACCCTTTATAAATATTGTCCAAAAAAAATTAGCACTTAAGTGCTTCCTTTTTAAATTATTAGAAATAAATTTCTAAGTAAACATAAGGTATCAAGCCAAAATCCTTTTGTGACTAGTTATTCTCACTTTATCGCATATCGTTGGACCATGTGTATCAAAGGTTAATTGACAATCGGAATTTGTGAATTGCAATAAGAGGGACCACCATAATAGACTTATGGCATCATTAAACTTCTCATTAAAAATAAGGCTTTTAGTATTTCTTACAAAATAAAGTACCTATCGTAATCGCATAGCGACATCCACAAAAGCAGAAACAAGCAAAACCGAAAGTGTGATCCTGCGATATTGCAACATAAGAAGCTGCATACTCATCGCATCGTGACGCTTACACAAAGGCCAATCTTGTGAAGCATGAAAGCTTGCGAGATGCGATATGACCCAGACCTAATGGAAGTATGCGACAACTAGTATAACATTGGTTAGGTCCGACTCATAGTAAAAGGTCACTTTATGCAATAAGTATTCATTCAAGGAAAATGTGCTCAAAATGATAAAAAGTATGCCGCTCACATCGCATGTCGCAAAATTCTAAATAACTTTGAAATAACGCATAACAGAAAGTGCGATGTTGTGATTTGTGATATTACGATAACCTTTATTGCAATCGCATAATCAACATCGCACGCTTCAAACTCATCAATTTGACATTTTTCTTACACAGTTGCGATTTGATGGATTAAACGAATAATAAAGGAAATAATAAACATCTTAGTGCACATTTAATGAGTTTTAATGGAATTTATGTTTAAAACGGTTTGATGTGGTTTGATAACTTTGATATACATTTTTGAATAAAAGCTTCTAGCTTGTCACCTTTCGGAATTAACTGTATCATTGCATTTTCACTGTCATCTTCACTCTGTGTGTTTATCCGATAATCTCCATTTCTTAATTTCAGGTAACCTCCGAAGGAAACAACATTTGAAAAGATGGTGAAGAAGGGAAAATATATTACATCTGAGAAATCAAACATGATACCACTCTTCTCTGATACCACCTGTAGCAAAGACGAAGGAACCAAATCATGCGAAGCTATAACCTATTGAAAGAACAGAATCCTAGGCCACTGGAAACAAAGGCAACAACTGATGCTGAATAATCATCTGATGCTTCCTACTTTGAGGCAACATGTTCATTTTTACACACAATAGCTATAATACCTAAGATATTACCATACAAGGATATGGTAAAATGGGTGATTGATAATGTGAATATCTTAGACAAAACTTTCAGGAATGCAGGACATGAGGTCATGGGGTCTTTCACATCAGACAACTTGCACCAGATGTACCACCTACTAGAGCCTCAAAATCTCTATGACAAAGATTTCCTAGAGAACTTTTCCAAAGAGAACGAGGACCCATTCGACGTTATATAGACCTGGAGGTCAGGCTCATGAAAATTCAAGTGAGAGAAATCTGATATGTACCGAATTGCATCCCTCTTGGCCCCACATAATTCCGCAGTTGCGATGATGTGTAGATTATTTGGTAAAGCTGATAGTATCAAATTTTCTATAGAGTCACTCCCATTTATTGATGAAGTTAACACAATAATTATGAATTGGAGTTATATTTTATCAGAAAATTTAGCTATGGCTATTAGGGAATATAGGCAAAAGAGAAGTATTTCCTCAAGAATTATTCCCCCTTTTTATATGAGTGCTTATGTAATGGGCACAACTTTTTTTTTCTCTCAATTTCCAAACATGGGCTGGAAGTGCACTGTACATAACCCTCTCCCCATCCATGTGTATCATAAAATCTTGTGGGAATCTCAATTGAATTCCCATTTTTACAAAATATGCCATGGTATTACGTTGCATATTTATAAAACCATTTTTGATAAAACAACCCCTAGGCTTTTTGAAGAAGCCAAGATAGACATCTTGCCAGTCGCAAGATGGTTCGATGAAGAAACATTCACTTATATCAGAGTTTTTGGGAGCATTGCAACTCCACATGTCCTCCCATATTATTTTCTAAACAAGCTATTAGCAAGAGAGATAGATTACCTGACAGCAGGGGATGGTTTAACCAAAGCCCTGAAGTAGCTGAAGAAAGCCATTTTGCCAACATTCCCATTATAATGTGGCACTTTCTCACTACATGACTATGGGCACACAGTAAAAGAGGTAGAGAATATTACATCTCTAAAGTTGGCCACAATTCCAGGGTGACAATATGACCCAAAAAAAGTTGCTAAAGACTTCGCCACCATGGTTAATGTCAAATAGTTTACTCGTGAAGAGGATTCATTTGATGACCTCTTTCAAATTGCCGAATCATTTTTGTAGGTCCTACATTTAGCATCATTACACTTAAGCCGACATGATATTAATCTTTTTCACATATATGGGAATAAAATATTATTAAAGGTCCCATTGGACCTATTACAGATTGAACCAATAAGAGAAGCTACTCCTAGCGTGAGCTTGGATGGAAGTTCAAAGGAAAATTATGACGCAGAAACGCAATAGAAATCAACTCACGAGTCAAAACAGTCAGAGAAACAATCTCGAAATGGAGAAGGGAGTCCTAATAAATATTTTGACAAAGATAGAGAAGAAAATACTGAGGAAACGACCGAACAAACCTCGGCCAAGAAACAGATAGAGGACGGCTCCACTTCAACTCAAATAGGGAAGGTTCAAGTCATTGACCTAGACAAGGAATGGGAGAAATTCAATCAGAAGCTCCAAACAGGCACAAGTCTTGAGGAAACATCTGGATTGCAGACCCCAAACAGACTTAGCATAAAGAAAATCCAGAGGAAAGAGAGTAAGGTGCTACAAACAATCAAGATATTGAGGTTATTCTGGCTTTTCCCACTTCTGAAATTGTCCTAAAAATTGAAGAGATACCTCCACTTGACATATTTTACATCCCTACACATAAGGTTGTCGCTAAAATAAAAAGAAAGGAGAGGAAATTAGACACCATGACCATTGCAACTCTAGAGAACAAATCAATGGAAGTTGTGTGGGAAGACACTCTTGTTGACCCATCAAAAAACCTTAAGAAGTTGTCATATTTTGCAGGCACCTATGCGACTGCGACCATTGATAAAGAAGTAGAAGTATGACTACTACTAAAATAAAAATAACAGAGAATTCTTCTGCTTGAACAATAATTAAAACAAGAGAAGACCAATCAGTAAGAAGAACAATAGTTTGCTTAGCTTTAGAGGGAATTGGAGCAAATGAGGTTATAACACTAGGCAAGCATATCAAAAAAGGACTCACAGATTCACGAAATTCAGGCCATGGTAGATAGATTTAAAGATAACCCTCAAACATATGAGTTCATCAAAGAAGAAATCAAGCTAAATTCCCTATTGATACAACAACAACAGATGTTCTACTAGAAAATCTCACAGATCAATCCTTATTGTGAGACAAGTGATATATTCGAAAACCAAGTGATTGATCTGAGGTTTGAATATGAAGAAATCCATAAAAATATTTCTGAATTTATTACCTGGCATGAATCTGATGAGGGAAGAAACATTGATCTACCAAAATTAGAATAACCCCATAAACACATTCTATTTGCAGATCAGGATACAAGATTAAACAAGGCAAAAAAGGTGACAATGACAACAACAAGTGCAACAAATAGTATAATTGAGTTTGTTAATGAAAACCTCTGTAGCGTCAACCTTGTCAAAGAATGCATATTAGGGGCTCTCCGAGATATCAAACAACTGGAACAAAGGTGGAAACAAAAATCTCAGACCAAAAAAGAAGCGATCAAACAGCTAACCAAACTGGATTGGGAGACATACTGCTAGTATTTGGTAAAACCACATAGCTAATGGATGACTCTACGATGCTTAACAACCTTTGCACACAAAATGGTGCCAGCTCAACAAGGTACCATATTTATAGGACAGTTAAAATCCACAATCGGCCAGTCGCCGCAGGTCAAACCAATGATTGACATTTGCAATCTCAAAGGTAAAGTTAGCTGACTAAGATAATTCAAGTTGAAAGAAGCTTTTCATTAGTTTAATTCTATTTTTAGTTTTATTTTTGCTTACTCTGAGGAAGGTTGTTTGAAACCTCCTCAACTTTTTTTGTAATAATCTATATTTGAGGCATATATTATAGTATTTAAACCCCTCTAATGCATTTAGAGAGGGGTGCATGATTTTATCAAAAACACTTTACAAGACATTACACTTCTGTATTTTTGTGAATGTTTTGATGAAATTATTGGAACATGATCTATTTTTCTTTGAATATCGAGGCATATTCTACTTAAATAACACTTTTGTACTCTTAGAGTGTATTTGACTGGATGAAAGTAGATCAATATTGCTAAGACAATGAGAAAGAACTTTCATATATGGTACTTTTATCGTATGATCGTGTTTTATTTATGCATTAGCAATACTATTTCTTTGATTGTCTTATATGAAAATCTGAGTTATAGTCCTACATTATTACACTTTCATATGATGTTTCATCTCTGGTTCTATATTGAATGCATGAACAATTATTATATGCGATAAATGTTTCTCAATTGTTTTGTCTAACTATTTATCCAAAACAATTATCATTAACGATTTCATGTCTTTTGGAAGTTGAATGATATTTATTACTAATTGCTTTGAGACACCTCTGTAGATCGCATACCTTAGTTTATTCCCAGGTATTTATAGTCATATAATGTTAGATTAAGATATATGCATGTGTTTATTATTAAGATTAGATAATACTTAGTTGAATCATTCCCTATTATATCTTATATCACCCCAACAAAATTATCAAATAAATCCTCTAAATAAATCATCTATTGGAAATAAATCCTCTGCTTTTAAGGTCTATAGCGAGTGGTTATCCCCCATATTGTCGCAAAGAATTTCGAGGCTTCAACATTTTAGGCGCTAGAAGGAGCGCCTGATTGTGAATTGCAAGCAAATCTAAATCAGAAAACCATTATAAAATTAAAAATCCCTCACTATCACCTCCAAATTCTCGGCCACATTCCAAATCCCCAAATCCTAAACATGAAGTTGGGAAGAAGTATTTACAATCCACTAGTGTTTGTTCAAGGAAATCAGATCAACTTTTTTCTACAGAAACTCTCGAAGTTCAGTCTTTAATTCACAAGCTACAAGGGATTTCTCTATCTCAAAAAGAATCTAGATTATCTCAAGCCAGTTTATCTTCTCATTTTCCTTCCTCTCGAAGATTAACTAGATCACAGAGTGAAAAAATTGGATTTCCTCCATTTCAATTTCCTCTACCTTGTCCTCGAAGGAAAACTAATAAATCAGACTCTTAAATTCATAGTGATATTCTTTCATCATCACTACAAACACCCTCATTCATTTCGTCAGGTTCATCACAAACTCAATCTTCCACCTCACAATCTCCAATCATGATTTACATAGGTACAGGAGCACAATCCTCTTCTACCCAATCACCCTTAACCACTGGTACATATTCTTCCACACAGATACCCATAATGGCTCAAAAACCATGGAAAAATATGGAAGTTGTTCAAATGGCAGGACCATTGCATACAATACCTTCTCATCCATTGAAATGGTTTCCAAAGTTCAATCCCAATGATGGTCTTACTGTCAAAGAACACATAAATAACTTCATTTTGTCCATAAATCTAAATGGAGATGTAGAAGAAGACGTAGCTGTATGATTGTTCTCTTATACTTTATAAGAATCACTAGGATCCTCATACTTTTCATTGCCATCTGGTTCCATTGATAGTTGGAATGAATTTCAAGAACAGTCTTTAACTAAGTTTGGAGATCACCATTCAACTACTCTTCTTAATGATCTCTCCAACCTAAAAGCTAAATCCAAAGAGCCGATTAACGACTTCAATTCCTATTTTATCATATTATTAAACAAAATTCCAGTGGCATCCAAGCCTAACACTGAAGTTAAAAATGAATGCTAAATTTCTACTCTTCCCTCGAATGCAACTATTTTTGTAGACAGAGCTACCAAACAAACTTGGAAGAAAACATGAAAGAAGCCATAACTGTAGAAAAAAAAATTAGCCTTAGAAAAGAAGAATGCATTAAAAGAAGGAAAATTCAATAAGGTCACCTTCAAGGATGAATCCAAGAAGAAAGCACTTGAAGATGCTTTCGATCGTGAAGGTCTGCAAAAGGTACTTAGAACCATGTCCAATGAAATGGTCGACATTAAAAAGAAGGTAGCTGAGACTTATTCTAGGAAATCTTTTAGACCTTACAAAAGAAATAACCCTTCTGATCCTAAAATTCCAAATACAATATCAAATGCAGAATCATATGTGGAGGAAGAAGAAGTATCAACAGCTAAAGAATAAATCGATAATGAAGATATAGTTGAAGTACAAGGAATGTGGGATTTTATTGTTCATGTGTGAGATAATGAAGAATTAGAAGAAGCATTACCTTTCACTACGAGAAGAAATAGCACTGTTGATTTGCCACAAGAAAATCGAAAACAAAAATCATCACCTCCTGCTCTCAAAGATAAAGAAATAGGTAATAAATCTTCTCCCAAATCCACTCGAACGACTCCTCCTCAATCCAATTCTTCACCTCTAGCCAAAACCTTGCTAGTATCTAATGAGATGGAATATAGCATCATTGAAGACTTGAATAAGACTATAGCTAATATCACATTCCATTAGCTTAGCAAGCTAAAACATCAACATAAGCTATTTCTCAAAGAATTAAAAGTAGTCCCCACTTCTCCTCTTCTTGTTATTGTAATTTCTCAGGTTCCTCAAGAAATGGGTAGGCCTCCTAGTACTACATCAAAAAGAATGAGTTCAACTAATATTGCTTTAATAGGTGGTAAATCTAAATCCCATACACCTCATTTTATTTTGACTTTTGAAGTCTTCAATAATAATTTGCACAATTGTTTAGTAGACTTTGGAGCCTCATCCAACATTTTACCAGAAATTATTTGTGCAAAATTGAATGTCGAACCCCAAAAATATGTTGTTCACATTGTATAGTTAGATCGATCTCAAGTCAAAGTCATAGGATACATCAATCAGTTTACCATTAGACTCTCATCAAACCTAAAATTATGTCAAGTGATTGACGTGCTTGTGGCCGATATTCCTGAATTCTAAGGTTTGATCCTTAGCAGAGATTGGTTGGAAAAGCTTCATGGATATTTCGCAACAGAATGGTCCCATATGTGGCTTCCTTATAATGGAAAGTGAAATCAAATAAGGGTCGACCATGAGAAACATTTAAAGTATATCGTCACAGAACTCAAAGGAGAAAATGAGCACGTCGCATATAGTAGTAATATCATTAGAAATTATTCAGTTAAATCATTTTTAGGAAATTTTAATGCCCATACATCACCCTTTTTAGAAAATTATGTTACATCACAAATCGAAAATGATTCTTAAATGAATTCTTCTAAATGTATCAATTTTGTAGATAAACATGTAGTCAATTCTTTATTTTGGAAATTCTTTTTTGATGGATCTAGATATAATGATGGAGTTGGGATAGGTTGCATATTGGTTAGCCCCGAAGGAGAAGAAACTATGTTGGCATGCAAACTTGAATTTGAATGCATGAATAATATTGCAAAATATGAAGCATTATTTCAAGGGTTGTATAATGTCATAGGCCTTGATATAAAATACCCTCAAGTATTTGGAGATTCAGAAATTGTAATCAAATAAGTGAGGAATACTATTCACTATCTTTTTGGACATTTGAAGCATTATCAATCATTATTCCATGACCTCACCTCACATTTCCTAGCATTTAACATTTCGCCAATTCCAAGACTTCAAAATGCAAGTGTCGATCTTTTGGCTAACATTGCATCCAAGTTCATACCACCAAGAGATTATAGTCCTACTCGATTTTCTCTAGAATTAAATTTTAGGCATTCTATTCCTGATAACATCACCAATTGGTGAGTTTTTAATAATGATTCGATTATCATAAATTTTCTAACATCTAAAATCTCTTATAATGACCATATAATATATGAAGACCAATATGATAGCCAACTTAAGTAAGAAACAAGTGTAAATCCCATACCTAAATTTGTTGTTAATATGGAAGATCTATATGATCTTAAGGATAGTTCAAGAAACCAACTAACTCAACGCTTCAAAGTTCAAATTTAAGGTTTGAGTTAGTTAATCTTGGAACTGACCTTAAACCTCAAAATATTTATTTGGCTCTTAGTCTTACACCCGATGAAATATTAGCCTTTATTCATTTGCTGAAGAGATACAAAAATGTTTTTCCTTGGAATTATGAAGATCTTAAGACATATGACTCTTCCATCATTCAACATACCATTCCTATGATATTTGACAAAAAGCCGGTACAACAGAAGCTGAGTAGATTCACCCAAACTTAGAAAATCAAATCAAATCTGAATTGAATAAACTTCTGAAAGCCAAAATAATTTTTCTTGTGAGACATTCGAGGTGGGCTTCTAACCTAGTCCCAGTCAGGAAAAGGAATGGTGATATTCGAATTTGTATTCACTTTCACAATTTCAACAAAGCTTGTGAGAAGCACAACTTTCTATTGCCTCCTATGGAACATATACTGTAGTCAGATGTAGGCTTAGAGCTAATGTCTTTGCTGGACAGATTTTCAGCTTATAATCAAATTCTCGTACATCCAAATGATCAGCTAAAGACCACATTTAGGACCAAATGGGGAGCATACGCTTATCAAAATATGCCATTTAAACATCATTGAATTTATTGATGAATTTATTATTACCAATTTTGGCCTACCAACTGCACTCATGTTTGACAATGCGTCTTATTTCACAGGCAATGTTATGACAAAATTTTCTCTTAAAAGAGGTTTCAAACTTAAATATTCTATTAATTATTATCCTCAGAGAAATGGTTTAGTTGAATCAACAAATAAAAATATCATAAGGATCATCAAACGAACTATTGATCAGAGTCAGAAAAATTGGCATAAATATTTAACATTTTCTCTATGGGAAGATCGAAAAACATAGAAGGCCTCAACAGGAACTTCTCCTTTTAATTTGGTCTATGGGAAAGAGGTTGTTCTTCATACAAATGTAGCTATTCCCTCTCTAGCCCTCATTCAATTTATTGAAGAAGCTCCTTCCTCTTCTATGCAATTAAGGCAATCAAAAATCCTCAAAATCGAAGAAGAAAGAGATAAAGCCAAGATCATACATGCACATCATCAACGCTGAGTCAAATATTCATTTGATGCAAATTATATAAGTCCTAAATCTTTTCAACTCATAGAACTTGTATTGTAGTGGGATAAAGCACACAAGGAAAAAGGTAAGCATTCCAAATTCTAAATAACGTGGCTTGGCCCATTTCAGACTGCGGAACAAATTAGCCCATCAACGCTTCTATTACAAGATTTATCAGGCAAGAGAGATTCTCTGCCTGTCAATGGGAAAATTTTGAAGAAATATTTTTCATAGAAGATAACCTCTTCTATCCCTTGTACACTATTGCCTTTACTTTTCTTAGGAAAATAAAAGTTAAATAGTATTTAATTTTGGCCTTACAATAAAAAATCTCTTTAGATATTTTTATTTTTCACTTGTATAAATAGAATTTTTTAAGGAAATAATTATGACATTTGAATATAAGATAAGTTCTATCTCTGAAATCTTCTTGTTTCCACCAAAATTATTTGTTCTTTGTGAAACCCCAACTTTGTAAAGAGACCTTTGTTCTCTTATCCATCAAGAAAAGTATCTTTAACAAAGCAAAGACTATTTGTAGATAAGCACCTTTAACTCTATAATTTTCATCCAGAAACTCTTAAGGAGTCAATTATTCTCTCCCATCTAGTAAACTTTTCTCTTTTTAGAGTGTAGTTCTAAAATATACTAAAACTTAAAATATAAGAGGTCTCATTAAGAGTCGGCTTACCATGTTCATAAGGAAATAATAAACTGACATTACCAATACTACATATCAAAATAGGGTAATGGCTTGATTTTATTTGAATCAAAAGACAAGGGGTCTCATCACGAGCTAGTTTCTTCCGTTCAATTACAACCAGTGAATGGCATTGTCACTTTTTGACCACCAAACCAAGACAATGCCTTTTAAGTAGAAAAAAGGAAGACTTTTAGAAGAAAATTAAACTGTTTAAAAAAGAAAGTGAAGAGATTAATTATATGAGTCTAGATTTATCTCTAAAAATTGCACACTTATCTGGTGGGATACTGAATCATTGATGGTTAAAAGGCAACCCTATCAAGGCTATGGATGCCTACTGGCAGCAGACGCTCTACCTGTGACAAATGCGTACATCTAAAAGATAATCTATAAGAGCCTCCTACTTTATCTTTAAACCAAGTAAATATTGATATAGACAAAGGAATTTTCATTTGGAAGAGGATATCAAGTGGGTGATACTTAGGTGAGTTTTCTTTTCTTAATCAGAGAAATGTTACTTATCTTAAATTTAATGTAATTCCTATTATCTGAACTATCTCTATTTTTGAAGTTTTAGAACTTTCAAAAAATTATTAGAGATAACTTCTTCTTGGAGTGAATCGCTAATTGTTGTACTATTCAACAACCCCCCCATTTATTGATTTAATAGTTAATATTTTATTGATAAATGGGGACCCTTTATAAATATTCTCCAAAAAACATGGCACTCAAGCACTTCCTTTCTAAAGTATTAGAAATAAATTTCTCAGTAAACATAAGGTATCAAGCCAAAATCCCTTTGTGACTAGCTATTCTCACTTTATCGCATATCGGTGGACCATGTGTGTCAAAGTTTAATTAACAATCAGGAACTGTGAATTGCGATAAGAGGGACTACCGTAATAGACTTATGGTATTATTAAATTTATCATTAAAACTAAGTCTTAAAGTATTTCTTACAAAACAAAGTACCTATCCCAATCACATAGCAGCATCCACAAAAGCACCAAAAAGCAAAACCGAAAGTGTGATGTTGCGATATTGAGACATAACAAGTTGAACACTCATTGCATCGAAATGCTTACACAAAGGCCAATATTGTGAACCATGAAAGGTTGCGAAATGCGATATGACCTGGACCTGATGGAAGTATGCAATAATTGTTATAACTTTGGTTATGTCTGATCCATAGTAAAAAGTCACTTTATGCAATAAGTATTCATTCAAGCAAAATGAGCTCAAAATGATAAAAGGTACGCTGCTCACATTGCATGTAGAAAAATTCTAAATAACTTCGAAATAACACATAATTGAATGTGGGATGTTGCGATTTGTGGTATTGTGATAATCTTTATTGTGATCGCATAATCAGCATCGTGCTCTTCAAACTCATCAACGTGAAGTTTTTCTTACACATTTATGATGCAATGGCTTAAATGAATAAGAAAGGAAATAATAAAATATATTAGTGCATATTTAATGAGTTTTAATGGAATTTATGTTTAAAATGACTCGACGTAATTTGATATCTCTCATCTACATTTTCAAATAAAAGCCTCTTCCTTGTCACCTTTTGGAATTAAGTGTATCGTTCCATTTTCACTGTAATTTTCGCTCTATGTGTTTATCCAATAATCTTTATTGCTCAATTTCAGGGAACCTCTGAAGGAAACAAATTTGGAAAAGATGGCAAAGAAGCGAAAAGCTACTGCATCTGAGAAATCGGACATGATACCACTCTTCTTTGATACCACCTGCAGCAAAGATGGAGGAACCACATCATGGGAAGCCATGTATAACCTACTGGAAGAAGAGAAACCTAGGCCACTAGAAACAAAGGCAACAACTGATTCTAAAGAATCATCCGACGCTTCCTACTTTGAGGTAGCATGTTCATTTTTCATAGAATAGCTGCAAGACCTAAGATATTACCATACATAGTTATGGTAAAATGGGTGATTGATAATATGAATATCTCGTACAAAACTTTCATGAATGCAAGACATGATATCATGGGGTCTTTCACACCAGACAACTTTCACTAGATGTACCATCTACCAGAGCCTCAAAATCTCTATGACAAAGATTTCCTAGAGCATTTTGCCAAAGAGGACAAGGATCCATTGGACATTACATAGACATGTAGGTTAAGATCGGGAAAATTCAAATGGGAAAAATCTGGTATGTACCCAATTGCATCCCTCTCGGCCTCACATAGTTTCGCAGCTCCAATGATGTGTAGATTATTTTGCAATGTTGATAGTACCAAATTTTCTATAGAATGGATTTCATTTATTGATTCAGAATTTAATGCAATGATTTTGAATTGGAGTTAGATTTTCTCAGACAATTTAGCTATGTCTATTAGGGAATATAGGCAAAATAGAAGTATTTCCTCAAGAATTATTCCCCCTTTTCATATGAGTGCTTATGTAATGGATTTCATTTCTTTTTTATCTCAATTTCCAAACATGGGTTGGAAGTTGATTGTACAAAACCTTCTCCCCATCCATGTGTATCATAAAATCTTTTGGCAATCCTAATTCAATTCCCATTTTTACAAAACCTGCCATGGTATTATGTTGCCTATTTATAAAACCATTTTTGATAAAATGGCCCCCAAGCTTTCTGAAGAAGCCAAGATAGACATCTTGCCAGTCATAAGATGGTTTGATGAAGAAACATTCACTTATATCAAAGTTTTGGGAGCATTGCAACTCCACATGTCCTCCCATATTATGTTCCAGACAAGCTATTGGCAAGAGAGATAGCTTAGCTAATAGTAGGGGATGGTTTAACCAAAGCCCTAAAGTAGCTGAAGAAAGCCATTTCGCCAACCTTCCCATTACAATGTGGCACTTTCGCACTACATGACTATGGGCACATAGTAAAATAACTAGAGAATATTACATCTCTAAAGTTGGCCAGAGTTCCAAGGTGACAATATGACCCAAAACAAGTCGCTAAAGACTTCGCCACCATGGTTAATGTCAAATAGCTTACTCATGAAGAGGATCCATTTGATAACATCTTTCAAAGAGCCGAATCATTTTTGTAGGTCTTACATTAAGAATCATTACACTTAAGCCTAAATGATATTAATGTTTTTCATGTATATGGGAATAAAATATTGTTAAAGGTCCCGTTGGACCTATTACAGATTGAACCAATAAGAGAACCTAGTCCTAAAGTGAGCCTGGAAGGAAGTTCGAAGGAAAATTATGATGAGGAAACGTAAGAGAAGTCAATGCACGAGTCAGAACAGTCATAGCAACAATCTCAGAATGGAGAAGGGATTCCTAATAAAGACTCTGCAAACGATATAGTAGAAAATACCGAGGAAACAACAAAATAGGCATTGGCCAAGAAACAGATAGAGGTCGGCTCCACTTCATCTCAAATAGGGAAGATTCCAATCATTGACCTAGACAAGGAATGGGAGAAATTTAATCAGACTCTCTAAATAGTCACAAGTCTTGAGGAAACATCTAGATTTCAGACCTCCAAACAGACACAGTAAAAAGAAAATCCAGAGACAACAATGCAAGGGGCTACAACACTCAAGATACTGAGGTTATTTCAGCTTTCCCACTTCTAAAATTGTCTTAAAAATTGAAGAGATACCTCCACTCGACATATTTTACAGCCCTACACATAAGGTTGTGGTTAAAATACAAATAAAGAAGAGGCAATTAGACACCACGACTATTGCAACTCTAGAGAATGAATCAATGGAGGTTAGGTGGAAAGACATTCCTGTTGACCCATCACAAAACCTTACAAAGTTGTCACAGTTTGTAGGCACCTATGCCACTTCAACCATTGATAAAGTAATAGAAGTCCAATTGTTGTTAAAAGAAAAAGAACAAATAATTCTTCTTCTTGAACAATAATTAAAACAAGAGAAAACCAATCAGCAAGAAAAATAGTAGGTAGCTCAGCTTCAAGGGGAATTCCAGAAAATGAGTTTACAACGCCAGACAAGCATATCAAAAAAGGACTCACAAATTCACCAAATGCATACCATGGTAGATAGATTTAAATATAACCCTCAAATATATGAGTTCATCAAAGAAAGAATCAGGCTAAATTCCCTATTGACACAACAACAAGAGATGTTCTGCTAGATAATCTCATAGATCAATCCTTACTGTGAGACAAGTGATAAATTGGCAAACCAAGTGATTGATCTGAGGTTTGAATATGAAGAAATCCGTAAAAATATTTCTGAATTTATTACTTGTCAAGAATATGATGAGGGAAGAAAGGTTGATCTACCAAAAATATAATAATCTCACAAAGACATTCTATTTTTAGATTGGGATACACTGTTAAAGCAGGTAGAAAGGGTGACAACAGCAGCAACAAGTGCAAGAAACAATATAAATAAGGTCATTAATGAAAACCTCTGCAGTGCCAACCTTGTGAAATAATGCATATGAGGGGCTCTCTCGGATATCAAACAACTATAACAGTAGTGGAAACAAACCACTGATACTAAAGAATAAGCAATCAAATAGATGACTAAACTGGATTGGGAAACATACTGGTAGTATTTGGTAAAACCACATAGCTAGTGGATGTCTCTATGATGCTTAACTACCTTTACACAAAAAATGGTACCAACTCTATCAGATGCCATATTTGTAAGACAATTTTGCCACCCCAGATCAAACCAATGATCAACATTTTTCAATCTCAAATATCAAGTTAGCCAACTAAGATAGTTCAAGTTGAAAGAATCTAGTCATTAGTTTAATTCTATTTTTAGTTTTACTTTTGCTTACTCGGAGGAAGGTTGTTTGAAACCTCCTCAACTTTTTTTGTAATAATCTATTTTTGAGGTATATATTATAGTATTTAAACCCCTCTCATGGATTTAGAAAGGGGTCTAGGATTTTATCAAAAACACTTTACAAGACATTACACTTTTGTATTTTTGTGAAGGTTTTGATGAAATTATTTGAACACAATCTATTATATTTGAATATCGAAGCATACTCTACTGAAATTACAATTCTGTACTATCAGAGTGTGTTTGATTGGATGAAAGTGGATCAATATTTGTGAGCCCATGAGAAATACCTTTCATATATGGTACTTTTATTGTATGATCGTGTTTTGCTTGTCTTATGTATAACGATCTGAGTTACAGTTCTACATTATTGCACTTTTTTATGATGTTTCAGCTCTAATACTGTATTGAATACGTGAACAATTATTATATGGAATAAAGTTTTCTCAATTGTTTTGTCTAACTATTTATCCAAAGTAGTTATGATTAACGATTCCATTTCTTTTGGCAGTTGAATGATCTTTATTACCAATTGCTTTGAGACATCTCTGTATATCGCATATCTTACTTTATTCTCAAGAATATTTATAGTCAAATAATGTTAGATTAAGATATATGCATGTGTTTATTATTTAGATTAGATTATACTTAGATATATCATTATCCGTTATATCTTATATCACCCCAACAACATTATCAAATCAGTCCTCTCTGGGAAACTAGTCCCATTATCCCCAGTTAGAGACACTATACCATATGAAAAAGGAGTTTCTTTTAAGTTCTGGACCCGGTGGTTATCCCCCATGTTGTCACAATGAATTTCGAGGCTTCAACAATAGGATGCACCAAATCCATGCATCTTCATGGTCAACTCACACAGTTACATTCCTCCATTTATTTAGTTATGCCCCATTCTGAACACACTTTAGCCTAATGGTTGCATTTCATTTCAATGGAGACATTTATATTTATTTCACAATATTACAAGCTCACTTAGGTATGTCCATCACTTTGGTGAATTATTAAACTTGCATTTAGATTGAATCTATCCATCAGTTCTTGGTAATAGGTTAGTGTCTCCCATTCTTATAATGGTCATGGAGAATTTTCTCTAAAATTCCATTTTTTTCATGGAAAAGCTTCTTACAATATGGCAATTTGGCTAAGATATGGAAAATTATTGATCAATATGAAGAATATATTTTAAGGTTTCATTTCACAATGAGATTTACTTAGAAAAAATGGAGAAAGTTTTTATTTCTCTAAGAGTGCCATGACAGTAGTTGAGACCTTTGGTAGCATATTTGTTATAGTTGAATTAAAAATTTCATTATTTCCAATAAGGTTTTTCGAAAATTATCATCTACCATTTACTAATTCATTATTTCTCTAAGCCCAAGTTATTAGATGATAAGATATCCACACACTTAATATTCTTGAAATACCCATTATCACTAAATAATCAATAATTTTTTCCTTCTAGTTTATATATATAATAATAAATAAAATCACATTTTGTAGTTATATGTCCACAATGTATTGGTATATGTAGATTTCTAAGACCTATCCAAAAATTGGCAAAATAAATATGAAAATCTGTTACAAAGTTAGATGATAAAGGCTACAATATAGTCTATCCTAAAAGCATGAGCACATATAATGTGTTGATACTAATAACAAAACATACACGTGTTGTTTAAAACTAATGTGTATACAAATAATTTAGAATACCGTAGTTAAAAGCTAAATTTTTTTGCGCATTAGGTATTGTTGGACCCCACTAAATGAAATATCTATGACAATACTCACAAAACCTATTGTAATGTGACTTTTCAATCATTCACATCCGATGACATAGCCAAAGACCCTCCTTATAGAGGGAGTATGCTTGGGTCTTGGCTTCATTATAAACATGATAAATAGTGATAATGTTAAATGAGACTTTTAAATAAACTATCTCATTGATAAGCAGAAAAATCCCCAAATTGTGACATTCGATTGCTCTAATGACCTAATTGATAACGATCATTGAATTTCCAATAACTTACACTGATTTCACATCATTTTCAAGCGAAAAAATGAGCTTCAAGGCCATTAATTTTTCCTAGTTGTTTGAAACTTCACCGAGCCCCATTTTTATATGGAAAAGATGTGACTCTCTCATCAACAAAATCACGCTTCCTCCATAAAGTCATATCTCACCCTAGGCTGCCACATTAAGAAAAACCTATGACCTCGACTTATCTATGTGGGCTTGAGTAACAACCTGCATTTGTGGTCTATTTTGAGGCTTGGGAAGTAAGTCCAAAATATAAATTTATTGAGCAGTGATGATCTCCAACACATTAAAAATGATTTGTTCCTTGCAAACCATATACGCTGAAAAATTAATATAGACATCACCTTATAGGATCCTATCCCTTGAACAAAACACAATTTAAACCATGCTTCAAAGAGATCATCACCTTGCCACTTATAGTCTTGTCCAAGTTTATTTGTAACTATATGCCAAACAAACTATTTGGAAGGGAAAGTAACCAAAATATGGTTGACATATTCATATGCATATTTACACAAGACACAATAGTTGGGACTATTGGGTGCAATCAAACTTAGCCAAAATTTTGATGAAGACTCTGCAATTTGTGGAGTGGAGTGCGAAGTAAAGGATGCAGCGGAGGATCAATTGGACCATGTAGTGGAGTGGCAGAGCACCAAAGTGGACCATGTAGTATATATATTGCATCGTATATGGGCTTTGGGATGAGTCCAAGTCCCTCCTTTTTGTTAAAATAATGTAATGTTGTAAACGATGAATGGTTTTTTACCATAGTAGCTTGTATTGGGGGAGTCCATAGTATATGGACCATGGTATTTCGATGATAGATCCCTTGATGCCCATGAGGCTTTGGATTGATGGTGAATGGGTGCACTGTTAAGGCAGCCCTTGCGAAAGGTCATTGGTTCAAATGCCCCGTGGGTGCTTACCTACCAAAAAAAAAGATATATCCCTTCATGTAATAGTATATATAAGGATGAATAATAAAGAAGGGTAGAGTCTAGAAAAATTGCATCATGTAATGAATGGTTTTATCTTTGTGAGTTGTTTTTTGGTAAAGAAAGAGAGGCTCTATAGATGAGTGCGCAAAGGCCTGAAGTCCGTAGCTGAGTGCGTAGACAACTTACAGTTGAGTGTGCAGACCAAGAATTATTTGTTGTATAAATTCTCCATTATAAGAAACAATTCTTGGGGACACTGTCCCATATTTGGATGAACCATGGTAAAATATATGTCTTCGATTGTTTATTTGCTTATTATTTGTTGTAGTGTAGCAGTTGCACTTTATCTCAATATAGTGAATTTTTATGGATGTATATGCTATGTTTTAAGGCATAAATGTAATGTGACGAAGTATTGTATGCATGTAAAGTAATTTATGAATCTTAAGTGTTAGAAAACATAAAAACACCACATCTCTAGATTCCTCAAGGTTGAAAAAACCCAGTTCTCCATCGTCCTATAGTCACATCGCGTGAGACTACGATATCCTTGTAGGTCATTGCCGAAAGGGCCTATGATTGAGGGTTTTTCTGGTGCACAATAAAAGAATTGAACCTAGGTTAGCCCAACCTAAGCCAACAAATGGTTATTTTGCTTGGATTCGGATCTGTTTTAGGGATATGTGGATATCCATCGAAGAAAGTAATTCAAGATGGGGTAGAACAAAAAGAACAAGAATTTGCAAATCAAGAGAATAGAAGCCCTCATTTTGAACTAAAAGGTGGTTACATAAGTATATTTTTGAAGATCAATACAAAATTTTCATCGGTTCATTTCATGTTAAGTTGTAGGAGTGGATATCAAGGTTGACAGAGAGAAAAGACTATTTTAAAGGAGACGAACCTAAGGAGTGGGGTCCTGAATTGATATAGGGATTAGAATTTCAAGGGTTATTGATTTATGGATTGATAACATCTTGGGAGGATTTATTATTGAGTTTGTGATAGAAGAAGAATGAAAATTATTCAAAGGACCACGAGGTAAGCATTTAAGGTCTCTAAAACTCTGGATTAAGATGCTTTTGTGTGAAAAGAGAGTTTAAAAATGCAATCTTATTATTAGTTTACATATCTTTGGGAGAAGATCCAAAGAAGAAACTAGAATAATGTGATGTGGGAAAAGATATAGAATAGATAGTAGAAAGGGATCTTGTGGACAAGATCTGAAGACTTTCATATAAATTGACTATAACCCTCATTTGAGCGAGTTTGAAAGTGAAGGAAGCCTCCTTGAAAACCCCAAAGTAACTCATAAGTATTCACCCTTCTAGCTTGAAAGTTCCCTGAAGCCATAATTGAGTAATAATTAGGGTGCTTTTCATTTTTCCTGTCCCCTTACCCCCCCACCCCGGTCCGCTTATGAATACCCCTCCCCCTCTGAGAAAAAACATGACCAATGATATTAAGATAAGTATTTTTAAAGGAACTAGATCGAAGGATATGAAACAATTTTGGTTTTTATGCGAAACAGTATGGACAATGATGCAGGTCCATGATGAAAATATAAAGAAAGTGCATCTTGTCACGACATTATGAGATAAAGTGTTGATGTGGTACATGAATTATTTGAGCAACCCAATCAAATCATTCGCAAACATTAAAACAATGTTGGTAAAATAATTTAAGAAACCAAAGTTTGAATCGCAGTGGATCATAGAGTTAAAAGATATCAAACAAAGGCCTAGTGAGTCTATTTGTGAATTTGATCAGATATTCAAGGTATTATTGGATTAGGTAAGCTTCGACATAGCTCCCCAAGAACATAAAGAATGTTTCATAGTTTTGCTGCTACAACATATCATATTTCCTTTGGTGCAACAAAAGATAGAAACTCAAACCAAAGCTTTAGAGTTGGTGATGAAATTACAAGCTTCACCTAGAGGAGATACAAATGTAGGTATGCAATAGATTCAGAGTCAGATGGAAAATTTGACTCTACAGTTACAAGATATGAAGAAAATAAAAGAAATTACATAAGAAGTTTGGTATACGAAGTGAAAATTAGAAGACCACTCTAAAGAAAGATGTTGTCTCTTGAGAAACTTCATGGCTAGTGGGGCACTGAATCCTTTGAATGTTGGATCCAGCCTATGGTGTGAGATATGAAAAACTAGAGATGAACACCATTCAAAATATTATTATTTGTTACAAAAATATGTGGAGACTCCTAGGAACCTATATTGCAAGTTATGTAAATTAGTAGGACATGATGAAAACCATTGTCTAGCTTATGAACTAATGATGGAGTGTGATGATGACACTTATATATTGTACGAAAAAGAACATCTACATGAGGACAATGGGCATCGCAGTGGTCGAGGTGGTTAGTAAGGAAGACGCTGAGGTGGCAGAGCTGGTCGAGGACAAGGGTGGATTATTTTATACAACTGCGGCTAGCCAAGACACTTTATGAGAGATTGTCAGAATATCACTACAACAT
Source organism: Pinus taeda (assembly GCA_000404065.3). NCBI lineage: Eukaryota > Viridiplantae > Streptophyta > Pinopsida > Pinales > Pinaceae > Pinus > Pinus taeda. The sequence continues at coordinate 28,992 of APFE031701504.1, read as the reverse complement.
GTAAGTATTGGAAAGCATTTCATCATGTGATTGAAGAATTTTCAGTACTTATGGATAAAATCCAAGAAAAAAGAAACCAATAGCCAATGCATAATATCCAAATTATGACTGCCAAAAGAAGAATCGATGATCCTCATATCAGTATTATCACTAGAAGTGGAGCTACAACCAGTGATGACAAAATGAAGGGAAAGAAGGAATCTAAAACTGCATGGGTTAGAAAGACTATTGAAAAAGCTCTTGTCTTTGATATTCAAAAGGAAAAAGAAGTGTTTATGGAATCCAAGAAAATATTTATGGATGTTGGAGTTGCAACATCTAGTGCATATTTGAAACAAAAAAATAACTGAGACATAGCATTAGCTTCGACACAGGAACAAACTTTGACACAATATCAAGATTCAACAAACCTGCAAGTAGGTATTTTAAGGTCTTTCCTACAAACTTGTATGAATTTATTAAGAGATAAAAAGCTTATGGAAGGACTTCAGGAATTAATAGATTCATGTGCATTTAAATAAATACCACGATGTGAATTGCATGCAGTTAACAATTCAACAGAAGAGACCATGAAGAGAAATGAGGCTTAGTGCACAGATAGGAGACTATGAAATCGATCATGTTATTTTAGAACTGGGATATAAGGCTAATGTTGTGAGAAAGCATACATGGTATTTAATGGGTAAGATAAATCTTCAATGGTCACCTATTCATATAAGGATGGAAAATTAGTAGAAGATATTCCCCTTAGGAAGACTATCAAGTGTAACAATATACATTGAAGGAGTTCGCACTACAACTAACTTTGAAGTAATAAAAATTGTGGACGACAGTTACCCCTATCCTACAATGCTTGGAATTGATTGGGAATTCGATAACATGGCTATAATGAATCTAAATAAGAGATAGATAATATTCTAAAGGAATAATATGAGGGTAATTGTTCCCTCATATCCATCAGAAGGAACAAAGTATATAGAGCCAGCCAGAGTAGAATATTGCGCAGCTGATATAGATAATATCTATCAAGTGACAACAAAGGAATAGGATTTTGTTAACCCTACTATAGAGGGAAAGTTAGCTTGGGAGTATGATAGTTCTTGTGAATCAGACTTAGAAGAAGAATTGGATAATTGGCAGAACATGCTACATGAATTATCTACATTGCATTGTGCAAGAGTTACTAAATTAGTTCATTGCATGACATTTGAGGTATGTATCCCACCTTCTTATGATGGCTTGGATGATGTGAATATTTTTCTTAATAACTATGAGGAATAGGTTCCATAAATTCAAAGATTGTTAACTTTGGATAGAGCCCTAAAAGTTGCTCCTGCTAGATGGTGGGGTACACATAAGAAGAATATATGAGGATGGTAGGAATGTTGAACGTTGATGTGGATAATATCTGGTCATATAAACAGAGAGATAGAGTTGAAATATGATGGTGAAACTAGTACCATGGAGCATATCCAAGTATGTACTACAACATGGAAGGAAATTCCACAACAAGAATGGGTACATGGGTTCATTCATACATTGGAGACAATTTGTCAAAACATGTACCTGGAAATAGAGCTTTGACATGGTATTGCAAGTTTGACATATATGGTTGATGGGTTTATATTGAAATTTAGATTTGATGATGATTTCCCATATATAGATTCATCCCTTCAGAAAGTTCATAAGAAGATCTTTTAAAATTCAGCTCCAAGTGCATGGAAACAACTTGATTGGGTTGCGCAGATAGAACATGCACTAGAATGCTATAACATTATTGTAGAAGAAGAGGAATATCCTTGCAACATTTTCATAACAGAATAAGAAGGACACAACGAAGTAAATGGACTTGACACAAAGATACCAGATATAACACAACCAGTGAAGACAAAGAAGGTGAATATAGGATCTGATGAGGAACTAATGTTTGCAACTATATGAGATTATTGGGATGAAGATACAATCAACAAAGTTACTGAATTACTACATGAGTATCAAGACTTGTTTCCCATTAACTTTTGAGAAATGAAGGGTATAGTAGGAGATTTAGGAGTTATGAATTTCCCCCTTAAGCTTGATGCAAAGCCAATCAGGCAAAGATCTTACAAATTGAATCAGATGTATAAGGAGAAAGTAAAAGTTGAGTTGGATAAGATGATAGAAATAGGAGTTATTAAACCTATGGAAGAATCATAATGGGTAATTCCTATGGTGGTACAAGAAAAGAAAACTCAAGGAGAAATCAGGATCTGTGTTGATTTGAGGAAGTTGAATGATGCATGTTTACATGATCCTTTCCCTACTACTTTCACAGATGAAGTACTAGACAACATAGGAGGGAAGGAAGTTTACTCATCTACAGATGGATTTTCAGGATATCATCATATTAGAATTGCACCTAAATATCAACATAAGACCACCTTTGCTATAGAATGAGGTTCATATCAATACCTAATGATGCCTTTTGTACTGAAGAATAACCTTGCTATATTTTCAAGAGTGTTGGTGACAACTTTCAAAGAATATATCCAAAAATTTATAGAAGTATATTTTGATGATTAGACAATATTTGGGTTGCTAAGCAAACATACTAGAAGTTTAAGACTTATTCTTGATACATATTGTTAGGTCCCTATACTACTAGTGTAAACCCTTATTGTTATTAGTGAAACCCCTTTATTATATTGTTATGCCCATGTAGTCCCCATATTGTTATTATTGTGCCCCATAGAAGCCCACTATTGTTAATATTGTGACCTTACATTACTATTGTTATGGTGTATCTGATTATATTATGACCCCTTAGGCTCTTATATATAGAAAAGAGGTCTTGTCATTTGTATCATCCAGGAATTATTCATTTGTTTCCCCTCGAAGAAGCTGATTTTGAAGTTGTTAATCTATCTTTTCTATCCTTTTGTGAGCTAGTTTCATAACATTTGGATTCTAGGATTTTGTTGTTCCAAACAGGTCATCGTGGAATGTTCACTATAACTTTTTCTCTATGACGTTGTAGAAGTCAAACAAAAAAAGCCATTTGAGCTAAAATAGTTTTGCACCTCGTGTCTAAATGGCATATCTTTTCTCACTATATTTTTGGATTTATGATATGATGAAGTTAGGGTTTTTGCAAGCTCCTGAATTCCATCTTAAACAGGTGATCATGGAATTTTCTCTATAATTATTTTTTATGAAGGTTCAAACTTGGAAATTAAAACCAATTTACACTAAAATCATGATGAAGCTTAGGCTTGAATTTCAAATCTTGTTATGCTATATTGTCGGACATGCAGTCCAAGACATTTAGGGGTTTTGCAGACTGCCCAATTACATTCCAAGCAGGTGACCATGGGAAAATCATCATAAATTTCTCTCTGGGAATCAGATTGAAATTTTGTAAGAAATTGTAGAAATAGGATGGATTTTACTTTTCTGTTTATTTTGTTCAAGTCGAAAGGTCGAAGCAGTGACACGTGGCAGTTTGTAAAACTTTCCTCTACTGACCCAGTCTATAATTAGATCATTGTAGGGGATTTGGCATAACACTTTATTAAATAATCTAATATTGATAAGACTGGTGGAGTTAGAAATAAGACTCAGAGGGCTACCACAAGCCAAAATTTCCAATCTTGAAGGTCTACAATTACAGAGTTACAGTCGTTTAAATATCAAGCTCCTAAAAACAAGAAAAATAATGACTCGAAACAAGAAAATAGAAACACATAGCAAGCAAAATTGGATGGATGATTTAAAGAATGTGATCAAAGCTAAGATAAATAGTTTAATATGTTCCATGGAATCTAATATCGATGACATGGAAGTATATTTGAAGAAATACATGGAAGGTTTGAAGGAAAGGTGCTACAAGAAAGGCCTCCTAATGACAAAATCGTAGTAGAGGAAACTCACGATGAGAAAAAAACAAATGTTAATCATGATTTCATAGAATATAACATGGGTTGAAGACCCACCATATTCCAAAGATTGATATGAGCAATTTTAATGGCAAGGACCCCATAACATGCATACTATAGATGGAGAAATTGTTTGATCTACATGACGTGAAATTATTACAAAAGGTACATATTGCATCTTTATATTTAGAACCGAATCAATTTTTATGGTGTAAATGGATTTTTCCTCGTAAACCACTTATCACTTGGTCAATTTTCATGGAGGAAATGGTAGCACATTATGATGATACAATTAAAAATACCTTCTTTAGCCAATTGATAAATCTCAAACAAAAGGGTTCAATGGCAGAGCACATTCAAGGCTTCCAAAAATTGAATATAAGGGTAAATAATATTCCAAAGAAGTAGAGGATTAATGTCTTCATAGGGTCTTTAAAGGATAACATTCAACATTAGGTTCATCTTTGGGAACTTGATTTATTGTAGAAGGCATTCAGGTAAGAGAGAAAAATTGAAAGCAAAATTATGTCAACAAAAAATTGTGCCATTCACAACTATAAATATGGGAGTGTTTTTGCTCGTAGCCTTCCACAATCTACAAGTTTGACACCACAATAATTGGAAGAAAGAGGAGAAAATAACCTTTGTTATAGTTGTGATATAAAATACCCTAAAGGTCATAAGTGTGCTCAGAAGAAATTATTTTACATTGATTGTGAAGAGGAGGGAGAAAAGGATCAGGAAACATCAAAAGAAGAGGATATGCACCAGGAACCAACCCCAAAGAAAGATGAAATGAATCTGACCATATATTGTAATGCATCGGAAGGAATTACCACTCCTCAAACTCTCAAATAGAAGGACATATTAATAATAAAAAGGATAACCTCACTTTCACACAGAATCAAATGAAACAACATGAATATCAACATCAAAGCGAAAGTAGTTTTGATATAGGCAACTCAGTATTTTTATAAATACAGCCATACAAACAAATTTCCCTCAAGAAAGCTAAGATTGATAATAAATTATCACCAAAATACTATGGTCCTTACAAGGTATTGCAAAACATTGGTACTATGGCATACAAATCGAAGCTTCCTGTTGAAAATAGCAACAAGAAATGTTAAAAATAATATCTAGAATATCCTAATTTTAATTTGTCCTTGAATTAAAATTGAGAATTAAAATTTGAATTTAGTCTCACCACCTGCTTGGAAAATAGTTAATTAGTTCATCTTGAGTTAATTAGTTGGAGAAATTCAAGTGAGAAGTTTTTGTGAAGTCATCCAACACTTATCCCTTAAATTAAAGAGATTATCACTTAACTAAGGAAATAAGCTTGAGTTTTATTTGAGTTGTAATTAGTTAGCTCAGTTTACTAAGTTGATTCCAGTTAGATTAGTTCCAAACTGTTTAAGGAACTAATAGTGAGTTCAGTCAGTTAATGCATGCATGCGTCCAACTAGTATACTCCAAATAACTGAAGATTCTCTCATCATTAACTCATGCATGTCTATTATGAGAAAGACCCAGTTGACATTAAAGATAGGGACATTATACTATTAGTTGCATAAGTTTTCCTATAAAGGAAACACATCCATGTAGTCAAGGTAAGGTTCCTTGAGGATTGCACAATTTTACATGGTGTGAGATCAGTGTGAGTTATCAGTGTTACACTTGGTAACAATAGGATCACCCACGAGAAACAACGTAAGGAAATAGGAGACTTGGAGGGCAGAGGTGAAGGTTTGTGAGAAGCCACGTTTTCTTGTGAGCATCCAGGAGGATTGTACTAAGAGATGGTTAGCTGTGAGAGCTAAGGCTTTGTATTATTCTGATATATTTACACCTTGTATGACAATACATATAGTGGGGTTTTAGCTGAGGCTTTCCCCTGAGTATTCTTCTATGCATCATGTGCATTGATTCTTCTTCTGGTTATATGTGTTCCACTTGATCTTGCTCAAATCTATTAAGCTTACACAAGTTTGGCTGTGGAAGTAGATTAAAGTATTTTTCTTGAGTTATATTACATTATCAGGTTAATCTATAGTCAGAATTTCTACATGGTATCAGAGTAGTGAATAGTGTATGGAGAAGAGAATTTGAAGTTTGAAGTTCGATGTTGTAGGTGAAAATCGAATTCATCTCATACTTCAAGGTTGGTCATTGGCATTCTATGGCTTGAGACTCGAGTATGCCTTGGAAGGCAACCCAAATTACATAGCATGGAAAGATCACATGGAGGCTATACTAAAAGACAATGGCTTGAAGGATTTCATTGATCAAGAAATCCAAAATCCAGCTTCAACTAATGCACAAGAGTTGGCTGAGTGGAAGAAGTTTGTGTCGAGGGCGAGATCAATCATCCTTGAGGGAGTTTGAGACCATATTGTCTTGAGTCTCCATGGGTAAGTTAATCCATATTCAATGTGGAAGACAGTGCAAGACCTCTACCAGAACAGTAGCGACGAGAGGAAATTAGCGCTCAAGGATAAGCTTCGAAGAACCAAGAGGGAGAACTGCGATACTATCTCCACATATCTGAACAAGCTCACCACTTGTAGAGATGAGCTTAGCAGTGTGGGAATAACTACTGTCGATGATGATATGGTGAGCCTCGCTCTCCTTGGCCTTCCAAAGCGCTCGAATAGCTACCAAAACTCTGTGAATGGAAGGGAGAAACTATCAGATTGGGAACAACTATAGTCAGGTCTCATGTAGGAGGAGATCAGGAGGAACACACGAGATGGTTCTTCATCCAAGGATGATGATGAAGAAAATCTGGCCTTAGCAAGTAAGGCAATGAAAGGGAAGGGGAAGGCTTCCCATTCCAAATCGAATTCTTCTCATGGAGGGAAGAAGGTTGAGAAGTCTAAAGTGAGATGCTTTAACTATCACAAAATGGGTCATTATGTGACTAATTGCCCATCGAAGATGTCCAAGAAGGGATCCTCGAAAGGATCGGCAGGTGAGGCATTAGCCTCTCAGTTCAAGATGTACTTTACCCTCATTGCATGCATGATGATGGGTTGTGGTTGGTATCTTGACAGTGGAGCCTCATTCCGCATGATCGATGATAAAAGTTTATTCAGTGCCTTGGAGGAGAAATACCTCAAGATGTGCATAGAGATGGGTGATAATGAAAGGTATTGTGTTTAAGGAGTGGGCATGGTTGCTTTTCAAAGGGAGCATGGAGCTCTTATCACCTTGACCGATGTGAAGTATGTGCTTGGACAGAAGAAGAATTTGGTATCAATCGCGATGTTGTAGGAAAAGGGCTACGATGTTTTCTTTAGCAAGGGAAAGGTTTTCCTTAGACACATCACCACAAGACAGGTGAAACAGATCAGTTCATGAGTTAAGAACCTGTATGCTCTTGAGGTTCAAGATGCACGCAAAGCCTTAAGGAGCAAGGAAAATGTTAGAGACTTGGTAGTTGAGTGGGAGAGTAAATTACCTCTCAACATACAGCCCCAGAAGAAGTCTCAGACAATTGTTGAGGAGCCACAATTGGAGAAGCTGAGAGGAGACCGAGTGGAGGCATCCACTCATGTAGAGACTTCTAGTAGGGGGAAATTTTGAGCCAAGTGGGCACAGGGATCACATCCAGAAATACCTCCAGGTATGAGGTGGGACGATGTGAAGTGATAGTCCCAAGAAGGCTAAAATTGGGTAGGGTCCATTGAGAGGTTTTATCTCATGGATCGTACCTTGCTACGGGAGCCCAAGGTACCTAGTAGTGGGACGAATCAGTAGGATTGATGCAGTCAGAGATCAAAGTGAAAGAGGCTAGAGCGGTCAGATACTAAAGAGCACAGAGAAGGATTGACAATAGTGAAAAAAGGTTGAGTTAGTAGAAGCGCAAAGTTTTCAGTGGACAGAGGCGATAGTAGTCAGAGACTTTGATGACAGAGGCATCATCCTGGTTCAATTTGGATGTTTTTTTTTGTTTCTAGAGATTGCTGGAGCAAAAACCCTAGAGAGAAGTGTTTCATGCAGAACATTCCAGAGGTTAAGGATTGGGATCAAGTTGTATTCCTTTCTTGTTGAGAGGGAGTGTTGAAAATAGCAACAAGAAATGTTAAAAATAAAATCCAGAATATTCCAATTTTAATTTGTCCTTGAATTAAAATTGAGAATTAAAAATCAAATTTAGTCTCACCATCTGCTTCGAAAATAATTAATTAATTCATCTTCAGTTAATTATTTGGATAAATTCAAGTTAGAAGTCTTTGTGAAGTCATGCAACAGTTATCCCTTAAGTTAAGGAAATTATCTCTTAATTAAGGAGATAAGGTAGAATTGTAATTAGTTAGCTCAGTTTACTGAGTTAAGTCCAGTTAGATTAGTTCCAAACTGTTTGAGGAACTAATTGTGAGTTCATTCAATTAATGCATGCATGCATCCAACTAGCATACTCCAAATAACTGAAGATTCTCTAATCATTAACTCATACATGGCTATTCTGAGAAAGACCTAGTTGAGATTAAAGACAGGTACATTGTACTTTAGTTTCTTAAGTTTTCCTGTAAAGTAAACTCATCCATGCCCAAGGTAAGGTTCCTTGAGGATTGCGCAGTTTTAGAGGGTGTGAGATCATTGTGAGTGATCAGTGCTACACTTGGTAACAAGAGGATCACCCAGGAGAAACAACTCAGGGAAATAGGAGGCTTGGAGGGTAGAGGAGAAGATTTGTGAGAAGCCTTGTTTTCCTGTGAGCATCTAGGAGGATTGTACTGAGAGTTGGTTAGCTGTGAGAGCTAAGGCTTTGTATTATTCTGATATATTTCTACCTTATATGATAATACAGATAGTGGGGTTTTCAGCTGAGACTTTCCCCCGAGTATTCTTTTGTGTGTCATGTGCATTGATTCTTCTTCTAGTTATATGTGTTCTGCTTGATCTTGCTCAAATCTATTAAACTTCCACAAGTTTGATTGTAGAAGTAGATTAAAGTATTTTTCTTTAGTTATATTGCATTATCAAATTAATCTATAGTCAGAATTTCTACACTTCCTGCATCTTCCCGAGTGCCTCCAGTTTTCCATGTTTCATTCTTAAAGAAGGTTATAGGCGACAAGCTCCCAATTCAAACTATATTTTCGAAACTTGAAGAGGAACGAAAAATCATATTGGAACCTGAAGCAGTCACAGAAACAAGAACTTGACAGCTACGAAATCGATAAATTTAAGAGTATCTCATCAAGTGCAAGAACTTACCCACTGAAGATTCCACATGGGAGGATGATAATTTTATATAGAAGCATCCACAGGTACTCAAGCGTCGAGGACAACCCTTTTTGAAGGAGAGGATCATGTTAGGTCCCTATACTACCAGTGTATTCCCTTATTGTTATTAATGAAACCCCCTTATTATATTATTGTGCCCATGTAGTCCCCATATTGTTATTATTGTGCCCCATATAAGCCCAGTATTCTTATTGTTGTGCCCTTACATTATTATTGTTATGTCGGCTCTGATTATATTATGACCCCTTAGACTCGTATATATAGAAAGGAAGTCTTGTCATTTGTATCATCCAAGAATTATCCATTTGTGTAATGGAAAGGAGGTTTCCCCCTCGAAGAGGCTGATTTTGAAGTCGTTGATGTCACTTTTCTATCTTTTTGTGAGATGGTTTCATAACACATGTAGAAAATTTCAGATCTCCCTGAACTTAAAGAAATGGATATTTTGTGTACCTTTTGGTATATTGTTGGGACATATTTTTTGCAAGCAAGGATTAATGGTGGATCCTATGAAAATTACTATCATTGTGAATTTACCTCCGCCAAAGATAGTAAGACAGCATCGCACTACATTGGGACATACAGGAAAATTCAAAATGAATTGGTTAGGTCGATATGTTACCAAAGTATATTACTGATGGAGGTGTTGTTTAGTTAGTACATGGATGTTGTACAAGGACATCCCTTCCCCTACAGCTTTGTCATGAGGAAGAAAGGGGAAAAGTCATAGTGCTAACCTACGGTTGAAAGTGGGAACACGACTATAGAATACATTAGAGAGAGCTTCGATGTAAGAAGTACTTCACTACAGTCTACAGTATGTCGAATCTTGTAGGAGTCATGATAGAAGACAAGATGTGCACTATAGTGTGGAATACATAGAAGTTCATTAGAAAATAGAAATATGACTCTTGAAAGGGAAAAATATGCATAAAGTTGTGTTTATGAGGGAAGTTTGGAAAAATCTAAGGATAGATATGCAATTAATGAGAAATTTGAATGCAATCAGGACAAAATCTTATCTTATGATTCTCTAACAAAATCCAAAATCCAAAATATGATTTTCTCTTCCATTATAAACTTAGTATTTTATAATCCATAAATAAGAAAACTCCTATGTAATAAGAGAATGGTCATGAGAGTTATTAACATTGTTATTAGGGTTTCTATTGTTAAAATTATTTAATGAGTAATATTAATATCAATAATAACAATAATAATAATATTATTATTATTATTATTTAATACTTTTTATTAATAATATTATTATATATAAATTTAATATTTTGACTATTTAGATGGTTAAGTGTTAATGTCAAAGCTATTGTTTTATATATATATATATATATATATATATATATATATATATATATATATATATATATATTATTAATACCAGTAATATTTCTCATCTTTAATATGACAAATAAATGTTTAACAATTTTATGGTTTTTTTTTTCATATTCTTTAGTATCATAATTATGTTATTTTCTTATTTATTATATAATTGATTAATATTTATTATGGTTCGGAAAAAAAATCGTTTTTCTTTATGGATTAAAATATTTGGAAGTTTTTATCATTTGAGATTATTGAGCTAATATGTTTTTCATATATTGTTAATCTTCACTATATTTCGAAAGGCTTGTACACTTTGAAATGTTGTCTTATAAAATTCTCTTTTCTGGTATTGTGGCAATCAATGTGTTGTCAAATAATTTGGATTTCTAGTTCCATGACTTCATATTTAATAAATATTTTTTTGTTGGACCTTACCTTTATGATAAAGGCTAGATATATTATTTTCTTTTCCTTTTTATTCATTTAGGTTATCCAATTAAGCATACAATGAGATCAATAATTATGTTCTATATTCCTAACACCTTCTCACATTCAAAGAATTTCTTTCTATTACATTCAAGTAATTACTTTGTATTGAATATTTTGACAAACATCTTTAGAAATATTGGGTCCATTTGTATTGGACAAAGGATATTTTTTTCTCTTTTAGAAAACGTTAGCTCATGAAAATATGATTGGGTTGTTTAAAAACATATTTACAAAATCTTACAATCAAATTTTTACATTTTTAGCAACATTGATATGGTGGAATTACCTCCTCAAGGAGCCCATAGAAAAATGTATCTTAGCATTTTCTAGAATTTGTGTAGAGATATACCTTAGTAGAGGTCTAGTTTCCTATATCCAACTAAAAAATGAAAAAGTTTAGTGGACCAATGTTTTAGATTATGAAAATATGACATTTATATGTTGAATCTATTGTCGAACAAGACACCTATATAACATAATCCCATAGGCAAAAAAGATCCCAAAAAGGAGAAAGAAGCACGCCAATAAGCCAAACTGGTTATAGGTATCTCACATTTATGAAGATGAAGAAGATGACACCATGGAGAATACTTTAAATGTGGATGCTCAGGAATACCAAGGTATCTAAGTAGACAAAGGAGTGGGGGATCTATCAAGAGCCACGAATCATATATATAAGGGTACTGAATTAGCTGAGATCAAAGCATTAGAGGAGCACAAAGAGGAAAAAGTCATGGAAAAGGGATCAAGAGGTATAAAGAGAAACCATGTATCCAAGAGTTCATATTCAAAAAAGGAAGTCCCTTTGTAGGTAGCTATAAATCAACTGGCAATAGTAATAATTGATCCCAACCATGGGGTTTGGAAAAAATTTAGAAAAAAGAAAGGAAAAAGGGAGAAGTTAAGTGACTATTGTCACATATATCCCCAAAAAAGAATATGTAACTTTTTCATAGTTTTTATTGTATTTTGCATCAACCAAAAGGTTGACATGATTAAATACATAACAACATCTACAAAATGTAATTTTGTTCCTCGTTTCTGACTGAATAAAATTACAATTTTTTTCTTCGGAATATATATATATATATATATATATATATATATATATATATATAAATATATACTTATATATATATATATATTTCATGTGCATGGAAAGAAAATAGGTTATATTGAGAGTAAAAATTACAATTTTTTCTTCGGAATATATATATATATATATATATATATATATATATATATATATATATATATATTTCATGTGCATGGAAAGAAAATAGGTTATATGAGAGAATTTTGGAAGACTTCTTGGGGTTTTTTATTTAGCACATCCATTGTATTCACTAAAAGACATAGAATAATCTCAAATACAGTGAAAGAGGAATGCCACCTCTATAAAAATGATGAGAATATTTCTTGCTCCCCATAATATTTTCTGTCAATGTCATTCTCTTTTCCCTTGATAGAAAAAGTTATCAATGTTTTTGACAACCATACTATGGAAATATTCATTCTAAAGAAATTTGATACTTTCAGTCAAGGAATAGATATTATTGATAGATTACAATTTGACTCGTTCAGGCTATAACATTTGAAGTTGAGCTAGATTCTTCTATCAAATCATTTTCAATAATTTTTATCTCAATGTTTTGGCACAAATTAATCATTACAATTCAAAACTCTCAAGCATGGTTGGTGCAAGAAGATGATTTGTTTATGCACATGGCTCCATTGGAAGTTTACTTATACTTGAGAGTATACTTTTGCTCCAAATAAGTCAAGGAAGTAATATTTTTTTTCATATATAATATGGTTCTTTCAATAGAGTTTTCCGAGTAAATAATTTCTTGGATTATGATAATCTTTTGGGATGACCCCATGACACAATGGAGAAGTCAATTGTTGATATTTTGATATTCTCAGCGACTGATAAGGGGTCATTGTCCATAGTTGGAGCCAAACATTGATTTTTTTTCATGTCACACATCGAATCAAGTGATTGTGAAGCAACAAGATTCAATTTAGTTTGAATATTGCAAATCGTCTTCACCCAAGTCTAGCTAAGATGATTTTCACTTTGAATAAAGAGAATATGAGACAAGACATTGAAATAAAGAAACTACTCCTATTTTTATTTCCATTTGATCACCCTCTTTTTCAGCTTTGTTGAACATTTTTTACAATAAGAAAAAATATCACATGCCAAAGATATCACTATTTTCCCTTGCATATTTTCATTATATCCTCTTTAATCACTATTTACATTATTCCGATCAAATATATATTTTCCATTTTCATGAATAAGAATTGTTTTATGTGGAATTACCTTACCTCTTATTATATCTTTTTACCTAGTCATTTACATGACCATTTCTCACACTTAGTCATTCTCCAACTTCTCGAAGATGTGGAGAAGATTTTACTTATCACATCCTCCACAGGAGCTTAACTTCCACACTAACCCTTAGCTTAACTTCCACACTAACCCTTTTCTCCTTTTCCTTGCACACTTCTCATATTCCATATGTAGTCAATTTTATATTCATTCCATTTCTCCACACACTTATTTACTACTTTATCAATTTACCCTTATTTACTTGTACTTTTATCACTTAGCTCTTTTGCCAGTTTTTTGGACTTCAGCTTCACACCATTAATATCTATGATATCATTTTTATCTCGAGTACAATTGCCATATTTCTTTATAGCACCATGGTATCCAACTTGGAATATTATAGGGTGAAACTTCGAAGGTTGTGATTGCACATTGATGACTGTATAGTGACTCAACATGATGATTGGTCGAGGAGATGGAAACCAAAACCTACATCATGCATGAGCTCCATAAGGTCACGTAAATATTTCTACTTCACACACAAGTAGTACGTAAAGAAATTTATTTAAAAATATTTGTTTTTATTCTCCCATAATCCATGTGTAAGGACTTGGGTGGAGTTATAAATAAAAAATAAAATATTAATGATTGTTGAGTTATTTTGTGGATACTAATGACGGTTGAATCATGGAATTCTGAACGCTGTAACTTTAATTTTTGGTTTTTGTTTGCGAGTGGTCTCAAGGGCCAGAATTATAAATATAATCATGGGTAAATAAAAGAAAATATGTTAATAATTTCAGTAACCTCACCAATTTTTTAAATTATTTAAAAAAGGAACTTTGAGATATCTAAATGGAGATCTAGATTGGAGAATGAATTCTAACTACAAATATGTAAAACTATATCTTTACTAAATTAAAATAAAAGATTAAAAACCTAACCGTAAACTAGTTATGAAGACAAACAAAAGACTATAAAGAAGATGTCATTGCAAGTATGGAAGTTAAAATGAAGAGGAAGAAGAAAGAGAACATTTTTTCACAAGTTTTTAATGTTGGGATTTTCTCTGCTAGGTTTTTGTTGAAGGAAATTTTTTCCCTTTCAAATTTTTCTCTGCTAGCTTGACATTCCTCTTCAACTTTTCTTTTGAAATTTCATTCCAATTAGTTATTATATGCATGCTGATTAATGGTATTAATATATGGCTAATTATACTTTCTCCATTCTTCTGAAAACCATTATGACATTTCAGTTTGAGAGAAATAAAACCCCTATCTTGGAAAAATAAAATGTAATTTAATTAAAATTTATCTAATAGTCTTAGACATTGTTAAACTTTTCATCTAAGGATTTTAATAATTTTTCCCACAAAGAGCTATTCAAGTGTCATTTTGCATTTTGCATTTGTGGATTTATGTGGTTGTATCAATGGATTCTCATGAAAATGATTATTTATAACATTGTTTGATATGAACAAAACAATGATTTAAAGTTCTTTGATGATCTGTTCATTTTTTTTCTTCATATTTCAAACTCATAGCTAATCTGAGATTTAAAATATTTTAATAGAAATGAAAAATATTTGTTGAAAATAGTCCCTTTAGATGAAAATTATATATATTCATATTTAATTATATATACATATAAATTTCCCTAATGGGGGTGAGATCCTAGGGTTGTGTGGCTCCTCATGGCCCATGTTAGTAGTCACGCAGAAAGTGGAAGGGGGACCAGCCCTCAGTTCCCTTAGTTCGTTGAGCTATCAGAGGTGAGTAATGTCGAGCATGTGAAACAACCTAACACCTCATGAGTTTGGCCTTTTGACTTTTGAGGCATTGGAAGCATTTTCTCTCTAGGTTCAAGAAATATCTTCTCGTCTTGCACCTATCCGTGGAAAGGTTCCCCGGGCCTTTATGGTCTGGTGTAACATGGATTAATGTAACAATAACCGCCTAGATTTTCTGGTTCAATTTGAATTTGGAAGGTGCGGAATGCTGGTTCTTTGGTGGGTGTAGAAAGTGGGTGCATAGGAGAAGTCTCTAGTGGGCTGAGTGGAGCCACATCGTGTGGCTTTTGTGGTTTTTGGTACATACTGGGGAAGGAGATCTATTTTCCTACAATTCACTTGGTTTGAGTGTCTAAGTATTCAATGAGAAGGGTGTTGATTTGCTTTAGTTAGTGTGGGGTTCATCTAGACCACTCTCAACATGGAATTCAACCACCTTGGTGCTCTGTCCAGCCACTTCCATGGTGGAATCCTTCAGTGGAGTGTCGAAGGGTGGTGGGAAGCAAGGTGCTACTTTGGGAGAGGTATTGGCGGTTAACATTCTTTCTCAGGTGATAGAAGGGTTTAGATTTTAGAGAGGAGACAATGGTGGTTCCAAGCCGAGCTCACCTGCTTAGTGTGTGGCAACTCTTGGTTTCCTGTTTGTAGTGAATTCTATGGTATCACAAGCCCCTTTACGATGAGGCCATCCCCACAACATATTTGACCTGCACTCGTTGTGAAGCATATCCCGTCAGGATGTGAAGACCCAAAATTGGACATCGCACCAGTGACTTCAGGGCAGGAGAGTGTTGGGTCGAGTTGGGGAGGCATGGTTACGAGATGTTCTAGGTGGTTGAATGCTAGTGCATGAGGGAATGCAGAGCTAGTGGGAAGGAAACGAGGAAAGGAAAGCAACCTCAACAAACTTAGAGGAAAGGAGGAATAAAGCGTGGTGGGAAGAGAAGTCATGGGTTTGGTAGGTGTTTGGAAACTGACCTGTAGGAAATCTAGTATTGCTTCATGGAGAATTTTTGAGAAGTAATCCAACCTTTACTAGATCAGATAGAAACAACTGGGAGAATAGGAATGAAGGAACATGTAGAGCTAGTAGCCACCTTAGATAGAATACACTACTTCCAGTGCGAAGTTAATGAGAAAGTGCATGTCCAATGTGTCTTCAACCCATAACCTCCTCAAGGAACAACCCCAGATAACCGAGCTTCCATCACTTATGATGAATAGCATGATCGCAGGTGAGCTCTTGGTATTACTTCTTTTTTGGAGTCACTGGCCCTCTCGGGCTTGAACTATGTCTCTAGCATCATTTCTATATTTTTCTCACCTCTTGCATACAATGGTCAGCAAATCTATTCGGGGTGGGACCACCTGTTTTTTGAAACTTTTGATGTATATTGCTTATGCTAGTTGAATAGAATGTTGATTTCCATATATATATTATATATTATATATATATATATATATATATATATATATATATATATATATATATTATATATATACTATTCATGTGCCTTATAAGGAAAATGTTTTATATGAGATCCTTGTTGGAAGACTTATTTGGGTATTCTATTTAGCACTCACCCATTTCATTCACTAGAAGGCATATAGAATAATATTCCATACATTCAAAGGGTGCTGCCTCTGAAAAATGAGGAGACTCTTCATTTTTCCCCATAATAATTTCTTTCATTGTTGGTTTCCTTTCTTTTGATAGAAAAGTCAATAAAATATATATTTGGAGTTGTACCTTCTTCTCCTTCATGAAACTTGCATAACTAAATAGCTCCAGTCATTTTCTTTAATATTTCTTTTATTGTCATGATTGTCTTTTGAGTTCAAATAACTCCTAAATATTCTTATCATATTAGCTCTATGGAATATTTTATTGTTAAAACTATATCTTAAATTTCATCCAAAAATGTTGTTCTTATCAAGATGATTCACTTGCCTCAATTGGTCCCATCAGATAGAGGCTTTTATTGTGAATGATATATATATAGTTTGTCTTCCAAGTTAGATGAGTGACTATGAAGTTGAAGATACCTCCTAATCCTAAGAAGATATTTATCAACATATTCTCCCCCTCCATTATCACCCTCAAAGGTGGATGGCTTAAGCATCCTATTCGCACATTGTAAACTATCCAAATCATAGCTTCTCCCCTAATGTCTAACATGAGACAATTTTGGTATACTCATAAAATCTCAGATGCATATACCCTCGTGGATAAATGTATGGGTGAATGATGACATTCCTATTCTATGTTATCACTTCTTTAGTGCTTGAATCCTCTCTAATAATTACTCCTCACATGAGGTCTAATTTCTTCCTCATGTCATGAATCTGACCCAATAATTGATTGTCTTTTTAATTAATTTTAGACTCTCCATCTCATGAGTCATTATTTTATTTTTCTCCTCCTATTATCTTATTATTATTTATGTTATCATTCTTGTAGCTTTATAATTATTCTCTTAATATCTTGATACTCTTTACCTATGGGATTATGGTTATATTGAGGGGAGTGATAAGTATAATGGAAAATTTTAACATTTAACATAATTCAATCCTTTTAAACATCAATAATATAATATAAACATGATAAAAACAAATATGCATGGAAACCCTTATAGGGATAAAACCACAAAACTTATGTGTAAGAATATTTTCTAGGAATTAATTTATTGGCACCAACCAGAATGAGACACCCATCCTCCTATTTTAGAAGAAACAACCTAAAGGAGACACGTATCTCATAAAATTACAAGAACCAAACTTAAGTAGAAAACTATCCCCTAATTTAGATTGATTATGTGTTCATTTCTTCATTGTTTCTCTCAACTCTGCATTTTTCTCTTTGCTCTACAATTCTACACATAACTTCAACTTTGATCTTCTCAACACTCCACACTTCTCTTTTCTATATAATTTATAGTTCTGTCATTTCCATTATTCATTATAGAGTTGATTTAATTTAAATATTTATATTTCTCATATCACTTATTTAAATCTCTACTCTCACCTCTATTTATCCTTTTACTTGATTTTATATAGCTCTCATAGTCTCATTAGTTCTGGATCTTCTGACCAAGTACTTTCTCTCTTCACATATGTATCATTTCAAGAACAATTAAAATTGTTAAACATAATATTTATAGAATACAGTCTCCATGGGTATTGATCCATTGTATTGACCCATGGTATCATTGGTTGAATAGGTCACTCAGTTCGACATGATCTTAGAAATTCCTTGACTCCCCCAGTCCTCACCCATGGATATTTCACTACAATAATATAATTCATATTTGTAATGGCAACTTTTTTACCAAATAGATCCTTTCCATCCAACTTTTTATTAGTTATCCCCTTAACATATGGCCAAGTTCATGTCCACAGGCCGATCATATTGAGAGCACTTTATATATAAAAAATTCCCTTTTTGTTTCCCCATATAGTGATGTTTTTCCCTCAAAGGATATTCCTTAGCTCCTCATGACTGAATTTTTTTATTATTTCCTTCACGTACCATATACCAGAGATCCTTTAAATTCATTAGCATTAAGTACTAGACGAATGCACATTTTTTATCAAGTTTTATTACCTTGTCCCTATCTCCATATTAGATACCTTTTGACTTCTTTTACTATGAGTGATGGATTGTTAAGTTCTTATGACCATGGGATAAAACCATGTCCAATCACTATAAAAGATTTCATAGGCACTCTATACTTGTTTTTCTAATGTCCACAAACTATTATACTCCTCAATTCAGTAGATAGACTACAAATGATGGATCGTTTCTCCCTTGGCTATAGCTAACAACTATTTCCCCATTACATTAGACTATGATATACCATAATGATATAATACATGTTCATTTTGACCTCTTGATACTCTTGTATCTTGGTATAGGGCCCATGCCAGGTTATTATTTGAATATGTTACGTTTGTTGTAAAATTATAGTTTTTAAAACTTTTAGAGAAATAAAAATAATAGGAAAACATTTCCATGCACATTCCTCATGCAAGTATTGAGGCCTCAAAGGCTACCATATCAATTCATGTTGTACTAATCACAATCGTCCAAGTGATCCTTTCTCCAACTAGCTTCCACCTCATCATATCTACGATGTCATACCGGATACTAGCCTTGACGTATATACAAATTGCACTTTGGTACCTCGTGGAATGATACACCAGTGTGAGAGTCAATATTTCTACATCACCTTCCACGCCATTTGCCAAGTTATTTTCTTTGACCAATCATATATGTCCATGTGTTTGAGTGCTAACATGCACATCCCAAGTGTCACCTACCAATTATCCAATTGTCTCGCAAAAACATCATTTTTGCATGCCAAATGTCACTCATTATTGTTTCTATATAATTTGATCTACCACATGTTTTTCCCATGGAACCACATCATAATGCTTCTGCATCATACTAGATATATGATTGGGTTCATTCCTTATTGTAACCACCACACACCTATGAAGCTGATATGGATTTGAGTTATTTGATTGATGGGTCCTCATCCATTGGGTCAGTTGCATGCAGATGAGCACTTTTAATTCCATTCATGTTGTGAGTATAATGTAATGTGGACTATTTTATTAAGGTTTTATCCATTGTTGGATCCATTGAGCACACAAGCACACTTCAAGCTTAGTGCATGTTGTGAGTTTGATACATATATGGACCATGGATCTCCATGTCAGACACAGATGTAGTTGTTGAGCTTCACATCGTAAATGATCATTGCAACTCCATTTTTTCATCTATGAAACACCAATTTTTAGTTAGTGCCTATTTTGAAATGTCATGAAAGGACTTGTAATATCTTAGTTGGGCTTTTGTTACTTGAACTTAATCATTCCATGTGTGTTACATATGGAAGCACGTAATTTCATTAGTCCAACAGCCTACTCAACCCTCAGTGAAAGGATCTTCATTTGACTCCCTCTTAGCTTGACATCAATGACACTTCATAACTTGACATCAATGATAATGCACACTTCTAACAATCTCCCATTTTGGCATTGATGGGAATAATTCGATGCTCATTTATATACAAATCCCCCTAACTACTAATAGACTCTTCTTCTATCTATTTCATTCACCTTGCTAACACTTATTATTTCTTCTTCTTTCTTCCCCTTTGACATGAACACTGAAGTGCTTCTCCCCTTTTTGTACACTCCTGTTATAGATCCATTTGGGCATATCACTCCCATCCTCCATATCAGTGTTTTGAGGTTCATCGAACCCTAATTTTAGTTGCTACATGCCCTAAACAAGTCAAAATTTTGAAATCCTCCTTCCTAGAGAGTTTCATGGCCTGAAGACATCCTGAAATGACCTCTAGATGGTCTAGTGCAGGTAGGCCCATGTAAGGGTGCGCTGCAGAGTAGTTAAGTCCATGTTAGTGTGCTCTGCAAAGAACTTAGGCCCTTTTTGACCTATGTTGGGCAAGATTGAGTGAAATTCACATAGGGTTTGGGGAATATTCTTATCTCTTGGAGTCTTCTAGAAGTTTCCCTCACTTATCAACTCCTATGAGCTCGAAAATGGATGAGGAATAAGTTAATATGCATCCTATCCTCTCATCCCTTCCTCCATGGAATTAATTCTATGTATGGAAGGCCATTCAATACCCCCATTTATGACATAACCTCCTCCATATTCTTATAAATTGAGCACTCATATAGGAGATAATGTTGCTATGAGAATTGATTTTGAGAAAAGTATTGCTATGCTACAAGTTTGTCATGCTTTTGATGTGATGTGGACGGGATCAACGCTGGAGGAGTGACTTTGAATCGGACTTCATGGTTGTGATCCTTCCTTCTATTCAATAAAGTATTTGAACCTTTTTCCATATGCTTATCTTGTTATATGATGCTTATATGTGTGAATGTATTTGATTCCATTTACCTGTAATCAATAGATATTTTTTTTTGATTGGTTCTTTGTCTTCTGTTGATGTTTACAGGTACTTCTCAAGTGTGTTAAGTACGGGAAGGAGCGATGGGACTGATACAAAGGAGACAAGAGGAAAGTGGAACCTCAAGTAGGTCTTCCCATTCTCTTTGTCTTATCTATTTCTTACAGGAAAAGGCTAAAATGATTTAAATTGTTGTTCTAGATATGGCTACTTATCTAGGGAATTAGTATTTATCCGTAGATACCAAATTCTCCAAAACAAATTGGTGACTCTGCTGGGGAAGGATCCCTCCCTAGTAGCTTATCCACTTCCTAGAACACTCTTGCAGACCCTACTTGTTTTCATTGATTGTATTTCAACTTAATTTCATTGAATTTTGGTCAAAAAGTATGTCAATTTGTCTCTTGAAATGGCTTACTATCACCAACGCAAGCTTGTGAGAGACACAGTGCGCTGCAGAGCACCCTTGGCTTAGGGATAGTTCTCTGAAGTGCACTGTCTCCCATTCAGTGCTACGCTAATCCTCCTAGGGTCAGTTTCCCACCTTTGGATTTAGTTTTTTGCCAAATGTATTCTGTTTGATTTCTTGCTAGTTGGTCAATGAATGTCATGTCTCAGAAAACAAGTTTTTATCTCCTTTGCTAGCCCTACTTTGACTTGGTTGATTAATGTTTCTTAAATGTTTTCTTTGTCATTATCAATCCATAGCCAAAGTTATATTATAGTCAATCAATATTTGTTCGAAAGAAAGTGCCATAAAAGTCTTCTTTTCCTTCAAAACAGAACTATCGTAAAGTCTTCGTTCTTGTATAAAGATTGATTGGTTGTATGTGCATTAGTTTCCTTTTTTGTTCATCATAACATTAAGGGAATCGAAAAGAAAAACTTGCATTGTGCATATTGTAGTTTGTGAATGCTTGATAGGAATAGCTAGGGAAATTGCATTAGATTGTGTTCTTTGTTCTTTGATTATAAGAATCCGATTGATCTATCCCTACTAGCTAAGGTTTTCACTGTCAAAATTGAATGAAAGGGATGATTATCATATTAGTTGCATTCTAGGAATTGTAAACATAGATCACATGGTGAACCTTGAAAGAAAGATTCTTAAGAAGATCAACTTAAAAGTTATCTAAATTTACCTAATGGAGCATTGCCACTTAACGAAAAACATTTAGAGGTTTAGGCTAGAGACGCATTCTGGCGTCGGTAAACAAAGAAGCTATTGCTAACTTCTCTAAAATAAATCTCGAGTGTGATATCTCATTCCACATACGTGAGTATATCATAGCTCGTCCAGGTACCTTCTGGTATATAGGGTGGTGTTACAGTATGTAAAGTATATGGGAATGATCTCATTATGCGTTTTTGCATTAGACAACGCTAATTTGGATTGGGCCTCCACATATTTTAGGGTATATATGGGAGGATGAATCTAGGTTTCTATCCATCCTTAGGTAACCGATTCAACCACCTTGTACACTGTGATACACCAAACACAACATTTGGGGAGATTGCCTGCCTGTAATTCTCGGTTCACCGGGAGGTATTCTGCAGTTCATTGTTACCTGGTAATACTTTTGCCTAGATCATCCCTCTTTTATCTTTGTTTTGTTATTTTGATGAAAATAAATTTAATTTACCATGGATAACATCATCCATGCTCACTCCTTAGTTGATATTAGGTTGAGACGTATGGTGACAAATACGGAGTCCACCGATCAAGGAATTCCTTTTGATCAGAATCCTAGTCCTTTTCCTCCTTTAGAAAATATTGGTGCTCCTTATATGGCTACATTGTCCCTTCTGGGACTTACCATTGGCTTCCCAATATGGTTGTTTTTATTAGTGCCTAAATCTGCCTTAGGCTAAAGGAAGGAAAAATTCAGGGTAACCACAAACTACGCTCATTCTGGTAGCTAGCCCTACCAGAATAGGAGAGGGCTCTCTCTGAGTCACACTCAGTGAATAGATGAACGAAAAGGACTGAGATGACTTTCAAACGAACTATTTATCTTAGGCTAGTAAGTGGAAATGATAATAAGGAGTGATTTTTATGAATGACTGTGTTTCTGGGATGTTATGGGACCACTGAACCTCAATGAACAGAGAACTTTACATGAAGGCACAGATTATTTTGTGAGGCAAGGTAGGCATAAAGCATAGCCATTTAGTTTTAAAATATGGCGGAATGGAAAGATTGATTAAGAATGTGAAAAGGGCATGAGTGACATGAATCCTTTTCAACAAAAGAATGAACATTGTACATGAAATTTTCCCACAGGTAGAGCAATAGAATTGAATTCTACCTGATCTCACTCGAAAAATTTCACCAGAAATGAATATGAAATGAAATATGAAACATAACAAGATACATAGGAAACATAAGAGGCACATTTGCTACACTCACAACCACATGAATCTCATGAATCAAAGTTCCTACCTTTAATTAATTCTCTGTAAAAATATACAATGCAGAAACAAAGTTTCTTTCCCACAGTCTCCCAAAAGTTACAAACCAACCAACCCACTTGCTTTGCAAATGGTTTGCATACAATATATAGAATGTGCTATGAAGAGATAGAACAAACAAGGGTCACCAAATGAAGGTAGAGAGATAACCATCAGCTACAGGTGTAGCACCACCAACATGATAAATGGCTTCGATAACCCTTTGCCTTCCTTTGCCACTTGTATAACTGACCATATGGAGTGAAGATATTTATAAAATCATCGCGCTCCTCCTCCTGTGCGTCATGCTCTTTTCCAGGTGACTTTTGGAGGCCTTACCAATTTCCAAATTGAGCACAGGATAGCTCGTTGGAAATTATGTTCTATCTACTTTCCAAATGTACCAGAATTTTTTGATTTGGAGTTCATTTTCCCTATCAAAAATCAAATCTCCCAAGACTGGTGAAATTGTGCCAGATGAGGCTGCCTCAAGGCAGAGTGCTGTTACGGGAAACTTTGGAATATCATTCTCAAACCCAAATTGATCTCAGGATAGCTCAGTGGAAATCTATTTTTGTTTACTTTCCAATCCAACTAGAATTTTTCGATTTGGAGTTCATTTGCTCTGTCACAAATCAAATCTCCCAAGACAAGTCGAACTGTGCCAAATGAGGCTGACTAAAGGCGGAGTGCTATTACAGGCAACTTTTGAATGCCTTCCTCAACTCCAAATTGAGCTCAGAATATCTCATTGGGAAGATCTTTGTGTCTAGTTATCATTGGGATCATCAAGAAATTCATTTGGTCAACTGAGCTAGGAGAAAACTTGAGTTTCCTGAGGTCGCTCCATAGGTGCATCAATTCTCCCGAGACAATTGTATTTTTGACATTTCTTCAAAACATGAAGGAGGTTTTTCTTCACTGGTCTTTTGTCAACAAAAACCTCTCTCAGTTGTCCCAAATTCATCTTCGATTGCTCAAAAACCTCATTTGAGTGAAACATATCCCGATGTGTGGGACAAGGGATTTCTGAAATGAAGCAAAATGAAGGGGATAGGGAGCTTCTAAATTCTTGGGGAAATTTTGGGAAGTATGGAGGGATTTTAGGAAGTAGGGGAAAGTGGAATCTTAGAAATTTAGTGAGGGGAAGGGGTTGAGAAAGGCAAAACAGAGGCCCAACCATAGAAAATTGCCAGGTTGTAGCAAGGAACTAGGGTTTGTATGAAAATGAGGAATTTGGGAGATCTCAGTGATGGGAAGTGTCTGATAAGGTATTTTATGGATAGGGGAAGGTGTATGAACATCAGGATACAAGTGTTTCCCATGATTTGACCATCCAAGAGAAATTAGCTTCAAAACCGTAGGAGAGGGAAATGAACCTTGCCTAGGCACTACTGAAACATGAACAAGGTGTGAAATGACCCAATGGAACTTGACATGATGATGACAACCTTTAAATGACGGTAGACTCAGCTGAATAGTGACATATAATCATGGAAAATTTTAGGGGCTAATATTCGCCCAGTGGGCTAATTTTCCATTATTTTTCCACAAAAAGATTCGCCAATTTCCATTTTTATAAAAGCTGATTCGCCCAAATTTTAGAATATAAAATTATTTTACCTTAAAAATCGCCAACGTTATATAGAGACTATATATAAAATGATTATAAATTTGAATAATTTTACAAATATATCAATAAACATTTTATAGTTTTCATATTAGGGATTAGTGAAATTCGCCAATGTTTTAAAGTTCAAGAAAATTTTCCATCCTTAAAATTTTCCCTGCATATAATGTCATTTGTACAACTTTGACAAGGGTAAAATCAAACCCCAGACCTAATGCCTAGTGACCAAATTTTACTTGAAGAGTCGCTGAAATGATAAAATTTGACCTTGACACCTTAACATCACTTGTGTAAGAGCATGTTTGATCACTGGAAGAAGGCTGCAAAGACTGACATTAACATTAGCTCCAATGGGGGATGGTAGCTCCTTGGAGGTGCCAAGAACAACAGATCTCTGGAAGAGCTAGATAGTCCCTTTTGTCCATTGGGCTATGGAGTCCATTATTCCGACATGACTTAATTTATTGACATGAAACTTGACTCGAACTGACTCAATGCAAACTGACATGACTAAAGAAACTTGACTGAACTTAAAACTTAAAGCTTGGTGGTAGTACATGACCACCTTTATTTTTTACAAGACTATATATCATCAAACTATATCAAACTCCCAATGTAACCAATCAAGAAGATGGCTTCTTGAATGATTCTTCTGATCAGATCTTCTGGTCAACAATTGATGCTGGTAACTGGGCATCCAAAAACATAATAGGCCATGATCTCCTTCATCACTGAATACTGCAATAATGACCTTCACTGTTGATTGTAATAGATTTTCCATTGGATCATAAAAGACATGAAGAATTACCTCCTGCTGAAGAAACAAGATGTCTTTTTCTTGTGACGCTAACCTCTTTTCATAAGTAAGAGTAGTTCCATGGTCTTCCAACAATTTTGAACAAGTAGATGAGTTGATTTCCTCTTCAAAAAACATTTCAAGACATGAGACATATGAAGAAGAATCTGAATGGAAATTTTGATTCCTCTGGTCTTCTACAGTCTGAATATATTTTTGATCATCTTGACATGATATGACAGCCATATTCTAATTACATTCATCACATTCATCAATCATGAGAAAAGCAACTTCAGATGATTCTTGAAACCCAACACTAACATTTTTATCATCTACCATACATTCATCCAAAGAACGATTTTCACTTACTTGAACAAAGTTCTCATCTTGTTGTCCATGAGCTGATTGGATTACCTCTTCATGAAGGCTTTGTTCTGATGACATGAGAACATTTGGACCCAAAACTTTGTCTTCTTCTATGGGCGAATCTGAAATGACACTTTTTCTTTCATCACTTTCAGCCATATGGAATTCTTCAACTTGCTAATCTATTTCATGTAATTCATGTTGACTATCAAGAGGAAAAACTCCTTCATCTTCCACCGTACTACAATCTTGGTCATGCTGCAAATTTTCATGATCGTCTTTATGCTGATGAAAGGGAATTTCATACAGGGCTTCCATGATCCAATGATCCATAAAATTATCCTCCCCACAATATTTTTCAAGGCTCTCAATAAAACCATAAGCGAACTAGATTCAATGATGGATAAGAGTATTTATATCTTTCAATGAACAGGTCATCAAAATCCTTTAGACTATAAATACAAGCAGCAGGCAAATTTTCATACCAAGATTGTGCTTCACCTCCTACAGTGGCTATGAATATCTTCATTAATCAATCTTCAGGAAAATCAACTTTCAACTTGCGAATATGCATGTGAAATAGAACAAGATGTAAAGTAGCATCCTTCTTACCATCATCTTTAAACATAGGCAAATCTACCTTCGGAATTTTATTTCGAAAGCCTGGAATGTGACCTCGGCTCATGGGAGCATATATTCTTGCGTATATTTTAAGATATCTCAAAGCTACTGATCTCCAAGCAGTGGAGTCATCATGAAGCACCTGATTGCTGGATTCTTCGGTGAAAGGAGTTGTCAAGTGAATGATTTCAGCCATCTTCTTATGTCTGATCATTGTTCACCATCAACATCAGATCTGATCTTAAGATATGTCCTGGGGCAAGACAATATACAAGCAAACCATTTTGTTCCCCAATGGAGTCACCACTATGTTAGTACCTAAATCCACCTCAAGCTGAAGGAAGGCAAAATTCAGGGTAACCTCAAACCACGCTCAGTCTGGTAGCTAGCCCTACCAGAACAGGAGAGGGCTCTCTCCGAGTCACACTCAGTGAATAGATGAACGAAAAGGACTAAGATGACTTTCAAATAAACTATTTATTTTAGGCTAGTAAGTGGAAATGATAATAAGGAGTGATTTTTATGAATGATTGTGTTTCTGGGATGTTATGGGACCACTGGACCTTAATGAATAGAGAACTTTACATGAAGGCACAAATTATTTCGTGAGGCAAGGTAGGCTGAAAGCATAGCAATTTAGTTTTAAAATATGGCGGAATGGAAAGATTGATTAAGAAGGTGAAAAGGGCATGAGCAACATGAATCCTTTTCTATAGAAGAATGAACATTGTACATGAAATTTTCCCACAGGTAGAGCAATAGAATTGAATTCTACCTGATCTCACTCGAAAATTTTCACGAGAAATGAATATGAAATAAACTATGAAACATAACAAGATACATATGAAACATAAGAGGCACATTTGCTACACTCACAACCACATGAATCTCATGAATCAGAGCTGCTGCCATTCATTAATTCTCTGTAAAAATATACAATGCAGAAACAAATTTTCTTTCCCACAGTCTCCCAGAAGTTACAAGCCAACCAACCCACTTGCTTTGCAAATGGTTTGCATACAATATATAGAATGTGCTATGAGGAGATAGAACGACCATGGGTCACCAAATGAAGGTGAAGAGCCAACCATCAGCTATAGGTGTAGCACCACCAACATGACAAATGGCTTGGGTAACCCTTTGCCTTCCTTTGCCACTTGTATAATTGACCATATGGAGTGAAGATATTTATAAAACCGCCGCGCTCCTCCTCCTGTGCGTCATGCTCTTTTCCAGGTGACATTTGGAGGCCTTACCAATGTCCAAATTCAGTGCAGGATAGCTCGTTGGAAATCTAGTTCTGTGTAATTTCCAACCCCACCAGAATTTTTTGATTTGGAGTTCATTTTCCTTGTTAAAAAGTAAATCTCCCAAGACAGGTCAAACTTTGCCATATGAGGCTACCTCAAGGAAGAGTGCTTTTGCGGGAAACTTTGGAATGTCTTTATCAACCACAAATTGAGCTCAGGATAGCTCATTGAAAATCTATTTGTTTCTAATTTCTAATACAACTATAATTTTTCAATTTGGAGTTCATTTGTGCTATCAAAAATCAAATCTCCCAAGTCTAGTCGAACTATGCCAAATGAGGCTGCCTAAAGGCAGAGTGTTGTTACATTAAACTTTGGAATGCCTTCCTCAACTCCAAATTGAGCTCTGGATAGCTCATTCGAAAGATCTTTGTGTCTATTTATCGTTTGGATTATCAAGCAAGTCATTTGGCCAACGGAGCTAGGAGAAACCTTGATTTTCCTGAGGTCGCTCCAGAGGTGCATCAATTCTCCCAAGACAATTGTATTTTTGACATTTCTTCAAAACCATGACACCTGTGTAAAAATTGAAGGAGGTTTTTCTTCCCTGGTGTATTTTCGATAAAATATGCTCTCAGTTTTCCCAAATTCATCTTCAATTTCTCAGAAACCTCATTTGAGTGAAACATATCCCGATGTGTGGGACAAGGGATTTGCCGAAATGAAGCGAAATGAAGGGGATAGGGAGCTTCTAAATTATTGGGGAAATTTTGGGAAGTATGGAGGGATGTTAGGAAGTAGGG